>APFE031489349.1:35999-154192 GCA_000404065.3 Pinus taeda
AAACACCCAAACAATGGCCTCACTGCCCCTATTTTGACACACAGGAAGCAGTCTTGGGAGAATGAAGATTTGGAGGGGAAAATGAGCTCCAAATTTAAAAATTCCACTTGGGTTGGAAAGTAAACAGGAGAGGCTTTCCAACAAGCACACTTGGGCACATTTTGGTCTCCTACAAGTGCCTCAAAACTGGCCTCAAAGTGGCATGATGCATACAGAAAAGGGCGTGGCGCATATAGGAAAAAAGGCCGAGAATGCCTCTGTTTCGCGAAATTTCACTTCCCAAATTTTTGTAAGTGGGCCCACTCATATGCACTTCAGTTTTTCAGCACCTAAGGTGGTTTTAAAAGTATTTTCACTCCAGATGGTTAGTTATGCAAGTGGCAAAGGAAGGCAAAGGGCCACCCAAGCCATTTGTCATGTTTGTGGCACTGCTTTTGTAGCTGATGTTTGGCTCTCCACCTTCATTTTGTAATGATTCGAGTAACTCCCCAACCCCTGGGCGTTCTATCTCTTCATGGCACATTCTATATATTGTATGCAAACTATTTTCAAATGGTTGGTTGGCTTGTAACTTCTAGGAGACTGTGGGAAGGAAACTATGTTTCTGCATTGTATATTTTTTATAGAGGATTAATGAAAGGCAGTGACTCTATTTCATGAGATTCATGTGGTTGTGAGTGTAGAAAATGTGTCTCTTATGTTTCATATGTATCTTTATTTTTCTTCCTGTGGGAAAATTTCATGTTCAGTGTTCATTCTTCTGTTGAAAAGGATTCATGTTGTCCATGCCCTTTTCACCTCTTAATCAATCTCTCCATTCCACACTATCTTAAAACTAAATTGCTAGGATTTCCGCCTACCTTGCCTCACGAAATAATTCGTGCCTTTATGTTAAGTTCTATGTTCATTGAGGTCCATTGGTCCCATATCATCCCAGAAACACAGTCATTCATAAAAATCACTCTTTGTATTCATATTCACTTACTAGCCTAAGACAAATAGTTCATTGTAAGTCATCTCAGGCCTTTTCATTCACTTATTCATTGAGTGTGACTCGGAGAGAGCCCTCTCCTACTCTGGTAGGGCTAGCTACCAGACTGAGCGTGGTTTTTGGTTACCCTGAATTTCGCCTTCTTTCAGCCTAAGGCAAATTTAGGTGCTAACACCATGATCATTCAATCTACAAGAGATGGATGTTGGCTTTGCGTCTTTGAGGCAGTCCATAGCTGTCAAAATGGATCCACGGATCTAGGAACAGTCTCGGACCTTTCACATGTTGAAAACAGAGCCCTGTTTGCTGTAGAACTCCTCGTTTGACCATCATTTGACGAAGGCTTCCCTTTACGAATTTGGTTGAACCGATAGGACCTGGTCCATGTCCAGATCATTCCTGAACTGCCCACGTGCCTCGTTTTACTTGCTGCGGAATCTCGAGTCAGCTGCGAAAAGTGGCTGCACTTTGCAGTTGGTGAGCAAAATCTAAGTCAAATAGCAAACACAAAAATATAGTTAGAAAACCACTTGAATGCACTCTTAGAATCAATATGTAATGATCTTTGATAGCTTATGAGGCACTGGTGAGGGGAAAGAGGTCTAGGAAAGTATGTAGAAGAGAGGTAGTTTCAGGGCTCAACATACCCCCACTGTGAAGGTGTTGCATGTCCTCATGCAACCAAAACTGTGACCATCCTCCCTTCAGTTCGTGTGTCCTAAGACCTCTGCTAATACATCTAGCCTTCTTTTCTTCTTCCTTGGTACCATTGTCATCCTAGGCTTCCTCATTAGGCACCCGTATTTGAGGTTGATAAGAGCTCTGCTCAACCTCCTGCTCTTTTTCTTCAATTTCCTATTTTTCTTCTGCCACAGCCCAAGATGCAACATGGTGTTGTCATGGATAATTTTATCCAACCTGCTCTGTTCTTTCAATGTTTCATTTTCTCTTTTGATGTGTCTATTCAGGACTTCCAGTTCAAAAACTTCATGTTTTAGTGATTGGATTAAAACTTCCTGGGCTGTATTAGGCTGAGTAGATGAAGTGCCTTGATCTGTTGCCGTCTTCTCCAACGATTCAATAAAATCATAAATTTCTTGCTGGGTTGGATCTATTTCAGGTGTAGCCTTTCTTGGACTGACCCCAAAATCTGGTTGAGAAGGACTGATCTCAAAATCTGGTTGAGAAAAAGGAGGCTGTTGTGGGCTATGGTCAGGAGGGATTGCTGGAGATTGTTCTGGTGTTTCCCCTCCTAAGTCTATGAAGTGGGCCCCTTCAGTTTTTACTTTCTTCAGTTTACCTTTAAGTCTGGAGCTCCTCATTCAATTCTGTGAGTTGGTGTCTCCTTTCTCTACACTCTGTTTTTCTTTCCCTTTTTCCTTTGCTTTAGCTGATTGTTCTTTAAGGAGGATTAGTCTTTCAGAAAGTATCTGATCCTCTTCTGAGGAAGGTTCTAGGGTTTGATAGACAACTTCAACATTTCTTTTCCCCTTTAGTTTCACTTGCTTCCTAGCCTCAATCAAAGTTTCAGGCAACTTTTCTTCCTTACTAGTTTCTTTAGCTATGCTAGTAGGAGTATCCTGAATGTTTACACTTGTTTTCCGTCTCCTACTTTTCCTTGTTGAGCTACCTTCAGGTGTTTCAGGTGGGTCCTAAAAGAAGTTTATAATCAAGAACTGTTCCCAAGTGTCGTTTCTTTCCTTCAATTGTTTTTCAATCAGAATTTTAACAAGGCCGTGATGGTAAAGGTGAGGCTCTACATCATCCAGATTCTTTTGTACAGTTGTGGACATTTTTCAGGCTACTCAACAGGAAATAAGGCAAATTGATGGTTTGATTTTCCAGAAAATTCATTAGTAACCTGATGTGGTACATATACATGGACCCAAACCGTCCTTCACATGTAATAAACTTTTGAATTATGAATAATAAACTAGTCCACTTTTCCTCTAGAGTAGAGACAGGGATTCCACATTTGAAAACAGTTATATCCATACCTGGGCTACGCAAAATAATCCTCCAGGCCCTCCTATCAAAGTCTTTGTTTTTGAACCACTGTTCCCCCTCCTGTGGGAGCTCCGTTGCTGCTGTAATGGATGCCTTTGTGACTGAAAATTTAAGATCTCCAACCTCAACTTCCACGCCATTAAAAGACCTTGCAAATGTCTTCGTGACTTCTTTATTGTGACCTCTGAATTTCTGGATAAATTGCAGCCACCGTGCCTTCCTTAATATGCTTTTTAACTGTGGATAACCCTCCATGAATTTAGGCCCGTCTGGCTCCGTTCTTACCAGAAGGCCCATTCCTTCCTCCTGTCTTTAAAATACCTCTGTGAGTGATAGATTGTAAGTGATGGATTGACGGAGGTGGAACGGTTGTGTGAGCGGAAGATGGAGAAGGATTGTGGAGAAAACCAATAGTTGTAAACGAAAGAACATGGAACATGTAGTGAAAATGAGTTCACGAAGCGGAGGCTTGTATAAACAGGCCAGAACTAACAAACACAACTTCAATGGGAGAATATGGAAACATAGTGAGTCTGGCAGAATTTTGAATTAAAAGGCTGTGGAGTGGACATTAGCATGTTCATAAAATAACTACGGATTTGTGCGGCAGAGAAGAGTCGTGGTCAAATAGATTACATCCTCATAATTACCCAGTTCAATAGGTGGAATGCAGACGTACAATTAAGTGCGGGTTAGATTCGGAGGCGGATGATGAGGCCGTTAGAAATTGATGTGGAGTTCATGGTGGAATTATGCAAAGGTCATGGAGGAGTTATGAAAGCTATCAATGTGAATATTACACATAGTGGAGCCGGTGGTTTCACAACTATATAGATTATGTGCTTTAAAATACTATTTGAAATGAATTTTGCTCATACCTTAGAATCTTACCACTTCCATCCACTGACCTTTGATTGGTTGCTTCTTGTTGGTGCTTTAGGTGCTAACATCTTCAAAATATTTTCCTCTTCCATACCTGCATTTGGTTTTCATCATTATTTGGCTAACATCTGACTGTCAGTGTTGAGTAACAGAGTATTAGCTGCGGAATCAACAATCAGTTGCGGAATCAGTATTCAGCTACGGAATCAGAATTCAGCTGCGGAAACTGACACAGTGAACATATGACTGAATGGAGATGGATGGAAATGAATGATGACTGAATGAATGATATATGAAAACTGGACATGAAAAGGCTTTTATTGGTGGAATGTGATGATGAAATGGAATGAAATGAAGTGAAGTGAAGTGACATGAAATGGAACAACTATGAATGAAAATGAAAGGGATTTTTTTTTGGAAAATATAGGGCATCAAAAGTTTCTGATTTTTGCCCTGTATTTTCTGTATAAGACTGCCAATTAGTGATTG
This sequence comes from Pinus taeda, assembly GCA_000404065.3. Classification (NCBI taxonomy): domain Eukaryota; kingdom Viridiplantae; phylum Streptophyta; class Pinopsida; order Pinales; family Pinaceae; genus Pinus; species Pinus taeda. The sequence continues at coordinate 40,369 of APFE031489349.1, forward strand.
GTTTTTAGGCTTATACATTTTTTTTTTTTTTTTTTTTTTTTTTTTTTTTTTTTTTTTTAAGAAACAGTGAAAATAACAAAGACTAGGCTGGTGGAGAAGAAGGATTATTCTTCACCAGCCTTATTGCATAATTATCTTGAAAAATTTTGACAAATTCCTCCTTTGAGAGTGGCTTATGGTAGATCTTCAATCTGTGACCATTCCCAGTGAGAGGAGTTTGATACTCATCAATGGTTTTGATTCTTACCACTCCATTGCTAAAAACTTTGTCAATCTCATATGGCCCAAGCCAATGAGTCTGAAATTTACCTTTGAAATCTTTGAACTTGGAATCAAACAACAATGCCCAATCTCCTTCTTGAAACTTTTTCTCCTTGATGTATTTGTCATGCCACTTAGCTCTTTGATATTGAACTAGAGCAGTTCTTAGGATTGCTTCTTGTTTGATCTCATCTAGTTCATTCAACTACTCCATTCTATGCTTTTGAGCTTCTAATAGATCCATTCCTAATTGAACTGCCATCTTGAAGGTTCTAACTTGGAACTCAATGGGGAGCAGGACTTCTTTCCCATAAACAAGTTCATAGGGAGAATGTCATGTTATGTTCCTCCATGTAGTTCTGTAGGCCCATAAGGCTTCAAGAAGCCTTGCTGCCCAATCTCTTCTGTGTAGATGAACAGTCTTGGTAATGATGCCTTCAATAACTTTGTTTGTGGACTCTACTTGACCATTTTCTTGCGGATGGTAAGGAGTAGATTTTCTGTGCTTGACCTTGTACTCTTCCATGAGCTTCTCCACCAGTTTGGATGTGAATTGACTTCCCTAATCTGTCAAAATTTCTCTTGGAACACCAAAGCGAGTAAAAATATCCTCATAAAGAAAACTAATAACTGAGTGCTCAGTAGCAGAAAATAATGCTATGGCTTCTACCCATTTAGTGACATAATCAGTACATACCAATATATACTTTTTCTGTTTAGATGGTGGATTAATAGGTCTAATAAAGTCTAAAGCCCATTTTTCAAAGGGTTCGATGAGTTCCTGTGGTTGTAATGGCATCTCATTTGAAAGGGTAGGTTTCCCTACTCTTTGGCAACTGTCACATCTTTTGACATATTGTTTTGCATCTTTGAAGAGGGACGGTCAATAATATCCTAAAGAAAGGATTTTATAGGCTGTCCTTTTATCAGCAAAGCACCAGCCGCATGGTTCATCATGACATGCTTTGAGAATATCAGGCATTTTGTCTTCCCTCACACATCTTCTGATCACAAGATCTCGCCCTGTTTTAAACAATTCGTTAGAAATCCATGAATATTTTGAACTCTCTTGAATAATCTTTCTTCTTTCGCTAGGAAATAAATGTGGAGGTAGTTTCCCTGTAACCAAATAGTTAGCTATATCTACATACCAAGGAGTCTTAGCAGTTATTGCAAATAAATATTCATCAGGAAACTTGTCCTCTACAGGAGAATCTTCTTTAATTTTCTGAATCCTAGACAAGAAATCAGCTACTGTGTTTTGTTTCCCTGGTCTATCTAACACAGTAATATTGAATTCCTGTAAAAGTAGGAGCCACCTTGTAACTCTACCATTAGTAATGGGTTTGTTCATTAGATATCTAATTGCAGAATGATAAGTATGAATAAAAGTTTCATAGCTTTTTATATAATGTTTGAACTTATTGATTGCATGAAGAACAACTAAGAACTCTTTTTCAGTCACAGTATAATTCAACTCAGTGGGAGTTAAATTTTTACTGGTATAGTAAATGGTATAAGGAACTAAATCTTTTTGTCCCAACAAGACTTTGAGTTTTTGAGAGTCTTCCATATAGTCATACGTTCGGAGCAAGACTTCAAACTCAAATAGAAATGTTTCAGGATCCTCACTTTGCAACCCATAAAAGTTTGGGAGGACAGATGATGAAATGTTTTTCATTGTTGTATGGGTTTCCTCATCGGCTATAGGGAATCCGAATGAGTTATATGCTTCCCTATTTTCCCCATTATTGCCTCTACCTCCTCCATTGTTACCTCCATTATTTCCTCTTCCTCTGCCTCTAACCCCTCCTCCAAATCCATCTACTACTTCTTATGTCATGATAGTTTTCTCGGTGTCTTCTGGTTCTTCTATTAGTGGTTGATGAGAGAGAGTTTCTCCCTTTCCTTCTTCTTCAGGTGATTCTACTTCTTCGATTACAATAGGTTCCCCTGTAGACGTGAAGAAAGGTTCTTCTCCTAGATCAAATTTAGTAGATAGTGTGGGAGAATCTTCTAATTCAGCTGCTGCCCCTTGAATTCCAGGAATCCTAAGGCTAGGAGTATGAGTCTGGGATGGAGGTGTATCTTGTCTATGCCTTGAAGTAGCTGAATTTTTGAAAATCGAACTTTTGGCCCTAGCTATGAACTTTCCCCTAGAATCTCTTGCTCTATGCAAGTCATTTTTTTTAATTTTTAATTTTTTTTTTAATTTTTATTTTTTAATTTTTTTTTTTTATTTTTAAAATTTTTTTTTTTAGTTGGGCTAATAATTCTCTTTCTGATCTTCCAGATCACACTAGGTGCAAGAAGAGAGCATAATCAAGAAACTATTGAACTAATAACTCTCTTTTTTTATCCTCCAGATCACACTAGGTGCAAGAGGAGAGCATACTTCAAGAAGTTATCAATTTTTCCCCTCTTTTTTTTTGTAAGAGATCGGTTACCTAGTTACACTTCCTCGGCAACGGCGCCAAAATGTTTAGTCAATTTAGTATGTCCTAAATTGCTACATTAATTATCAATTCCGGAGTCGTAAACTGATGAAGTGTGGCGCACCACTATATGTGCAAGACAACCTCTTTCTTACTTTTTATTGTTTTCAATTTTATTTTGTTTTAGGGTTTTGTCTTTGTTTGTCTCCTAATGCAAATGGAAATCCTATTCCTAAGTTTTAAGAATACTTTAGAAGGCAAGTATAGATATAGATTTGAGACAAGGTTTTTATGTCCCTTATGATAACTTCCAGAGCTTAGCACTTTAAAGGATCTCATACTAGTGATAAAATTAGTACTTGAACAGGAATGTAAATGTGCAGCTATGGAAATCAAACAAATGATGAAATATTGATCATGAAATCATTCTCTCTGCTGCTCATCTAAATACATAAATAAAAGTTAAACTATAGCACTCAAACAAACCAAAAATTGTAGACTAATGAAAGTAAGATCAATTGACTTCACTTATAATCTGATAGCTCGCCAAGTAGCTTTTCGGGATTAAGCCATGGCTCTGGAGATAACGTCAAATAACATGAAGAATTGATGTCTAAATTACCTACTTGCAAACGAAAGTAAAATCAAGTCACTTCACTTATAATCCAATAGCTCGCCAAGTAGCTTTTCGGGGTTAAGCCATGGCTCTGGAGATAACGTCAAATAACATGAAGAACTTCATATCTAATTGCAGAAACGAAAGTAAAATCAAATCACTTCACTCATAATCTGATAGCTCACCAAGTAGCTTTTCAGGGTTAAGCCATGGCTCTGGAGATAACGTCAAATGACATGAAGAACATGATATCTAATTGCATAAACGAAAGTAAAATCAAATCACTTCACTATAATCCGATAGCTCACGAAGTAGATTTTCGGGGTTAAGCCATGGCTCTGGAGATAACGTCAAATGACATGAAGAATTTGATATCTAAACTAGCTAACAACAACAAATAAATAAGACTGAAATCAAAGCATAAATGAAATTGAAAAGCTAAAAAAACAGTGTCAGCAGAGAGGCCAATCTCATGTCACTATTTGATGCAAAAATTATATGAAAATGCTCGAGCATAACCTATCCTGAAACACACGGATCAGTGTTAGCAAAAATATACAATGTTGGAAAATCATGTACAGGAATGAAACATTAACACCATAAATGAATTATGAAATATATACAGGTGAAAAAGCTATGAAATATATACAATGGAAATAAGAAAACGATATATGAAGACTTTACAGAAATAAAGGAACAAAACCTCAGCCAGCAGGGGCCCTCTGCACGACCTTGGTTAATACGCTATCAATCCGAAATTACGCTCAAACAATCATAAGAAACAGAGTCTTTATATTTCAAAACAGAGGAAGTATCCTCTAGTTACAACAACAGGACTAATGCTACGACAACAGTATATAAACTAACAACAAGGCTATATCAAGACTAGCTACATGCGTTTGCAAACGCGTTATTTATAGAGTAAATTACGTAACTGTTTTTCTGTGAGAAACCTTCAGCAGAGGGCACGTAAAAAGACAGAACCCGTGAGCTTAGCATCTTGGTTGCCATGATCATTCAATCTACAAAAGGTGTATGTTGGATTTGTGTCATGGAGATAGTCTATAGCTGTCAAAATGGATCCACAGATCTAGGAACGGTCTCAGACCTTTCACGTGCTGAAAACAGAGACCTTCTTGTTGTAGGACTCCTTGTTTGACCGTCGTTTGACCAAGGCTTTCCTTTACGAATTTGACTGAACAGATAGGACCTGGTCCATGTCCAGATCATTCCTGAACTGCCCACGTGCCTCGTTTTACTTGCCGACACCTGTAACCTATAGATCAATAAAAACAGTTGCGGAATCACGAGTCAGATGCGAAAAGTGGCTGCATTCCGCAGCTGATGAGCACAATCTAAGTCAAATAGAAAACACAAAAATATAGTTAGAAAACCACTTAAATGCACTCTTAGAATCAATATGTAATGATCTTTGATAGCTCATGAAGCACTGGTGTGGGAAAAAGGTCTAGGAAAGTATGTAGAAGAGAGGTAGTTTTAGGGCTCAACAACGATAATCCAACTCTTCAATTTGATTTCTTTGACTCAAGCTTGCATATACTTCTTGAAAGTCGCTATCATTTGCATATTGTTCTATGTAACTTTCATGCCAAACAAAATTATGCTTGAGTATAACAGATGAATTTACAATAGGCCTTGAAAGCATATCATCTACCTTATTGTAGATTCCCTTTTTATACTTGATAACCAAATGAAATTGTTGTAGAAAACCCATCCATCTAAAATGTCACGACTGTTGCAACTTTGACTTTGACTGTAAGTACTGCAATGATTGATGGTCGATACGGATGATGGTCTCCTTCCCCATCAAATAGTGCTTCCATTTCTTAACACTTTGTACCAATGCATAAAGTTCTTTGTAATAGGTGGGATAGTTAATTATAGCTCCATTAAATATTTCATAATGAAATGAAATGGGCTTACCATGCTGTAATAGAACTGCTCCCATGGCATAATCGCTTGCGTCCGTTTGAATCTCGAATGGCTGTCAAAGATCTGGAAGAGCCAATATCGGTGCTGAATTGATCTTTTGCTTCAAAGCATCAAATGCTTTCTGCTATACATCTACCCAATGGAAGACTTTCTTGACACTTTTCAATGCATGTAATGGAGCTGCAATGGAAGAAACACTAGCAATAAACTTTCTGTAATATTGTGCTGCCCCTAAAAAGCTTCTTACTTCTGTAACTGTATTGGGCTTGAACAAATTTAGAATGACCACAACTTTAGAGGGGTCGATCTTTAACTCACCTCCTCCAACAATGTGTCCCAAATACACTAAAGAAGTCTTGCCAAATTCACACTTCGACATCTTTAAAAACAATTGTTCTTTTATCAAGACATCTAGTACTTTGTTTACATGCATGACATGTTCATCTCTGGATTTGATGAATATGAGTATATCATATAAGTACACAATGACAAAGTCATCTAGAAATGATCTCAACACATCATTCATTACCCTCATGAAAATAGCTGGAGAATTTGGAAGACTGAAAGGAATAACAAGGCACTCAAACAATCCTTGTTTAGTTTTAAATGAGGTTTTCCAAATGTCTTCTTCAGCTATCCTAACTTGATGATAACCACTTTGTAAGTCTAACTTAGTGAAATACTTTGCATACCTCAATTGATCAAGCAAATCATCAATTCTTGGGAGTGGATAACGATTCTTTACCATGATTTTGTTTAGTGCATGGAAATCCACACACATGTGCCAAGTTCCATCCTTCTTTGGCACCAAGACAATGGGCGAACCACATGGAAAAGTAGATGGGTGTATGATACCTTCGTTCAAAAATTCTTAAATTTTCTTTTTGATTTCCATGCTCTCCATAATCGACATGCGATACATGCCTATATTTGGGAGTGGAACATCCTGTTGCAACTGAATCTCATGCTGAATTCCCCTCTTGGGAGGTAACCCCTTTGGTTCTTGAAACATCTCGCCATGCTTGCTTACCACATCAAAGAAATCATATTTCAATTTATCAACACAACCTTCAAAAGATTCATAATCAATAGCATTATTTTTCTTGATCATGAGAAGCACAAAAATTTTACTTGCATTTACTAATCCATTCATCTGCCCTGCATTAAGAAAAGAAATGTTCAACTTTTTGCGATGGGCTCTCACAATGTTCTCCACCCCATTCTTGAGCAATATGTATTTGTTTTCATGGTGATAAAATACCGCTTTCCTATCATACAAATAAGGACTACCCAAAATAATTCCTGAGATGTCAAGTGGAACTACATCTAACTCAACCTCATCAATGAACTTTTCAATAATGGCGAACTTGAATAAACACTTCCTTGTAACTTGTAAGTTTGCATTGTTAATTATCCAACCCTATGGATATGGCTTACGATGAGGTACAATTTCAAGATTTAGTTTTTTACCAAGTCTTCTGAAATCAAGTTTGATTGTGATCCAATATCAAACAATGCATCAATCTTTGTATGATTTGAAATCACTCTTACATGAAACAACTCTATTCTTGACTCTTCATTCAGAGTGTTGTTTTGACTATGTGGTGAACTAGTGCTTACAACAATTTCATTCCCTTTTGTGACCATGGCTGAAATCTTGGTCTCATCACCAGAATCTGAACCAAGGTTATGTTGTTTGGTAGCGGTAGTGTTTTGTTTTCCCTTATTGTTTTGTTTCTTAGGCCTTAATTTAGGATGCAATTTCCAGCAGTGGGCTTCGTCATGCCCCTCTTTGGAAAAATGTTTGCATGTGATTTGCATGTGATTTTCTCCCTTCTTTCTTCACACTTACATTCTTCTTTCCCTTCCATTTTCTACCCTTATCTTTCTCCTTGCCCTTGAATGCCTTCCTCTTACTACCCTCTTCCTGAATCTTCTTTCCTCTAGATTCAAGGTGCATGGCTTGCACACATACCTCATCTAATTTTTTTGGATTGAAAATAAGAATAGTATGTTTCAAGTAGGAATATAAACCCCCAATATATTTCAACAATGTATCTTAGGAATTCAAATTTACTCCTAATAACAAAGCCCTTTTCCTAAACCCCTGTGTATAATCTTGGACTTCTTGGCCTTTGAGCTGCCTAAAATTATGTCAACTCATAATGGCTTTTTGCATATAGGCTAAAGGATAAAGCTATCTTTTAATTGCAGAAACAAATTCAACCCTAGTAATGGATATCTTACCATGAATTCACATTTCCTCTTGAGTATTTGCTTCCCACCAAACTAATGTAGCTCCTTCTAGCCTTAGTGAAGCCAACTAGATCTTTATGTCATCTTCTTGAAGGTTCTAAATTTTGTAGTATACCTCCAACTGTCGAATCCAGTTGTCCAATTTTTCTACATTCACCTCTCCATTGTACATGGGAAGTTCGAATTTTATGTCCAATTTAAGTAAGGGGGTCTTTCCTTTTGGGGTTTTTGAATCAGTATGGGCAGTTTTAGTGCTGGTAGTGGAAAATGATGTTGTGTGAGATGATGAAGATGATGAATAAGTTGATGAGGATGGTGGAGATGGAGGTGGATTTGCACCATTCCCTTTGGAATCCTTCTTCTCATCTTTTTTATCCTTTGAGCTTCCTTCTCCATGTGGAGATTTAGAACTCTCTCCAACCATTCTAGTGTTCCTCTCTTCATAGAGGAATTTAACCATCTCAGTTAAAGTGAAGAAAGCTTTCTTGAATTCTTCCTCTTCTCAAGAAGGACCTTCAGGTTCTCTTTCTCCAGACATAATGGTCGTGGTTTTAGGGTCAGAAACTGGTACTGCTTGTACCGCTTCAATCTTAGTTGAAGGAAAAACTTGAGGAGTTTCAAGTGCAGCTGGAATTGGAACTTTGGGTGGTGGAGATTGTGGCCTTGTGGTTCTCCTTCTTCTAGGCATTACCTCAGGGGTTGCTACCAATCGCTTCCCTTCTCCTTTCTGCAACTTTAACCTTGTAAGAATCACAATTTTGCAACCATTAAAACCCTAATTGCACAAACTCAAGCAATCAAGCTATTCAACCTTGCTTTGATACCAACTTGATCTATTTTTGAATAATTAGTTTTTGTTGTGCTAATATCAATTACAGATTTCTAAACATGTGCTTTCTTATTGCTTCTTGTACTGGGGTTTCCTTAGTTGTTTGTGCATGTAAACAGGTAAATTTCCTTAATTTTAAAATGACATTCATGAGAAAGATAACTTCAAAAACAAATATTGAACAACAAACATTCAAAGTACAACAAACCATCAAAGAGACACTTTAACACAGTGTTTTGATGAAGGAGTTCACCCCTCCTAGGCTACATCTCCTTGGTCCAACTTGCATGTCTTGGGCCTATGTATTAACTCAATGTGGCAAAATGTTGTTTTACAAAGCTTTATGGCTCCTAATACCCGTACCAATGTGTTCAGAATGTCCAAATTAGCCAAGAACACTTCTTCTTGAGCTCCATTTTGGTCGAAAATTGCCTTCTCCATGATTTAGTCAGTCTTTTCCTAGAAAAGTTCCGCTAAATCTAGGATGACTCTAGTTAGCGCGCTAAATGTGGAGGTAGGCTTGAAATTGGGGGATCCACCAAAAATGCTGCAAGACTAAACTCGAAGTTAACTAGTGTTTAACTGCTCTTATTAGCTTCAAACCTAGATTAATTAATATAACCCCGCGATTAGTGTTAACCAAAACCTCGATGGTCTCGATGTAGTGGTCATATGCGGCGTTAATATCACATTAACTATCATGGTTATGGTTCGTCGGAAGGCTAGCCATTTGGTGTTACATTCATTGGGTTCACATGGGTGAGCACTAACTGTCTCGAAGTTGGTGAACTGTCTACTAGATAAACCACAACCTTGACCACGCCGTAGTGTTCACATGTCAGGCATTAAACTGTCGGGGTAACGTTCTATGTTGGAGCCACCAGGTAACATAACTATAACTACCAGAGTTTGCAACATTGCGATCACATGTGGAGGGTTGGATTGTGGGTTGTGCCTCCTAAATTGAAACCCCAACATTAATAAACTTTAAATCTATGCAGAAAGATTATGGGGTAAGCAACGCCCAGTAGCGGAGGCAGTTAAGGTATGTGGATGGTATGTCGAAGGGCATGGGTTCGACCCTAACCTCCACAATAAAAAATTTCTCCTCTGTCGAGACTGTCAAGGCCTTTGGGAGGTGCCACGTGGTGGCCTCCGAGCTTGCCACGTGGCATTCTTTCATTGGCCCAAAATGAACCAATAGAAACGTGCCAACACACCACGTGAAACTCCATGAAATGATGCCACTTGTCCATCTGTGATACACTATTGACCATATTTGACCATGCCTAGTCACTTGTCGCATCAGTAGTACAGACTATTGACTATGCAGTGACTAGACATTTTTTTTGTTGAAAATTTCTCTTGTTTAGCAAAGCGATTAGAACATAATAACTTTCTCATACAAACTCGATTTTCGACGAAACAAGTTGCATTAGGATTATTTTTCTGAGATGGACTCGGTCATTCAGGTTTCAAGCCATTCTGAGAACTTTGATTTTTGAGCTAAATACCGAGCACCTAGTCAGCTTGAGAGACTAGGGTCTCAGTTTAGGGCCTAGGGATTTGGGTTTTGATTGAGGTAAAGCTTAAGAGAATAGGAGGCATGAAAAATTCCTCATGGTGTAGGTGGATAAATCCGGTGGCATCCATGCCTATTTGGCATAGTTATCACGTGGAGATCATAGTAAATCTTGTTATGATGTGTTCATTGTGTTGGCCTAGTGATCCAGGATGGATTACGGTAAAGCCTGGTTTCTATTGATGTGGGTGAGGGTGATATTATTTAGCATCGGTATGCTCTGGTTAGTTCTTTTGGGTTGATTCCCACATTCATGCTTGGAATATGGCACAGGGGTGAATGACTGAAGAGAGATTTGGGTCAGCCATTCTATGGTCAGGTGGAACGTCGAAGTCCCATCCCGAGTTTTGTTTTTTCATCATTAATGAAAGGTTATTTCTCCTTGCATTTATATGAGAAATTTGATGGATTATATGTGGTCTATATGGCTATACTTTCATGAGTATTTATGTTGTTCTTATGCTGGTTATACGTGTGTTTTACGACAACAACTATGTATGTATCTTAACATGTTTTTACTTGTAAATGAATGGATAATGTATCTATGGTCTAATATATGGTAATGCAACAAATGGCATGAGGGAACTGTTAGCCCTAAGATGCAGTGCTGACTTTTTGAAGGATGAAGGAAAGGCTTGGTCTGCTTCGCTGTTCTTAAAGGGGTCCCACATGGACTATCATTCCCCTTCTTCTTTTACCCCGATCACACTCTACCCTTCCCATTTCCTAAATTAACCTTCATACCCCAACAAAACCCTCTTTAATCTTAGCCCCGAGCGAGTTAGCCAAAAACCCCCCATAAAACCTTACTCATTTGCTATACGTGTCTTAGTACAACTCCTGAGGGTGCCTCGTAGTCGCACCTCCCTCCATCGTTGATCTTTTCCCCCCGATCCAACAACCCACATTCCTCCCGATCAATGCATCATGCCTGATCGTTCTCCACCATTAGATCAACCCCACCAAATCTAATGTTCAACGTCCATATTGTGCGGACAACAAGCGCGAAAAGTACCTGCCCAATGAGGGCAATTTTTCTATTTCCCCACCGCTACGTGTCATCCATTGAATGGCATCGGGCAAGTTCTGACACTTACCGCGTACTACTCGATGCCCGCCCGATAAAAGTTGTTTCTACTTAAACTAAACCACCCCGCGTGTTACCGTCTACGCATCTTCGCCGCCTGATAATTGTCTGATCTGCTCGCCTGAAGATCTAACGGCCCAGACATGTTCTGCTCTCGCCATGACTGCTAGCCTCCAAAAAGTGATCCCCTCCACACATCTACCTTGATCCAACGGCCACCATTCATGATCACCCACAACCGTTCGTCTGCCCATGCACTCCATAGCCCACGTCCTATCTGTTACGCGAAGAAGAGATGGCCGACTTTGTCAGTTTGGTGACAGTCTGACCATGAAGCTGAATTAAAAGAAGAGCATGGACGGAGGAGAAAAGGACACAACACGATTCAAAAACCGAATTAAATAGTCATGAAACTCCACTGCCATGATCAATCTGACCATTTGGAGGATAGCACAATACTGGAATTGATCAGGTTTTCGTAGTGGAGAAAGCAACTACATTCAAAGACACTATCAGACAGTTACTGGTAGTTGGTGGTCAATTAAGACCCTTCCATCCCTAAACGGATAAGGGCCATTGTAATGATAGATTATAAATAGCCAGAAGGAAGATGTAATCAGGGTTGGTAATTGTGTTTCGGTTCAACTTCTGGAGACTGTAGATATTCTGTAACTTGCAACGTCTCATCTTCATTTTTAGCAATGTAAGCTTCTTTTGTTGTTAATTGCTCAATGCCCATTTCTCCTATGTTCTAAGCTTGTGCCTGAAGTGTTGTATTCATGATTTCTTCTACGTCTAATGCTAGATAACTGTCATCTTATCTATGGATTAGACAATTGAATGTATTAGTGAGTAGGTCACTCAGGTTTCTTCTATATCTAATGCTAGATAGCTATCATCTTATCTCTGCATTGATAGATTAGATTTGCAAGTTTCTTTACTAGTTGAAGCTAGCCATCATACATTCTGTATGCATTTGCTGGTGTAGTTAGTATTCTTCCTCTATTCACCTAATTCCAAAATTTTTGAGCATTGGTGGTCTAAAGCCTTGTAGTCTGAGGGTGTTCATGCATGTCTAGAGTGAAAACAGAGTAGAAGTGGTTATCTGGCTTGAACCACACCATCACCCATCCCAATAAGTTCCTAGAACCATATTGAAGATTATATGTTACCAGGCATCTCCAAGCTACAAACTAGGAGATTTTCCTGGAGCTCTAACATAATTGGCGTTGCTATTTGGGGGAGGAGATTGAAGCTCAACTTCCTTAGGAGAACGACATAGATCCAGCTTTGATGATAGATAAAGTCTGGACACATTTTTGGTTGTAATCATCTATTTGGTGACTCTACTGGAGGCTGAACCTCTTGGCGACTCCACATCACAGTTCTGGCTCAGTTTGTGAGGCACACTCGGAGAAATCCTCAAAAATCACCAGCTGACCCAGTACCTGACCTTGAGAAGATTATCAAGGAAAGAAAGACATCACAAAAGGGAGCATCAGGATCAGGTAAACCTAAATAATCTTATGCATATCTACAAGAAAGGCTTGTAGCAGAGCACATACATATTGAGAGTATAGCCTCTAGTACTAACAACGAAGAGAAATTTTCAGAGATTCATAGAGCTCCTTATTCTTTAGGTCCTCCTTTGGATTTCAGCCCAAAGGAAACCTCCCCTCTTGTCCATCATATTCCTTTAACCATGTCAGTCATTTCTCAACTCCCTACCTTCCAGACTGCCAGCACTCTTTCATCAACCCTAGTCATGGCAGGCCCATAAGCACCCACCAAAATGAAAGAATCATAGCTGCTAGGTATGGGCCCTTGGTATTGACTACTCCTTTGAATGCCATGCCTGTAGGAGAATATCAGAAGTACATGCCTAAGTTCACTGGGACAGAGGGAGTCATAGTAGAAGAACATCATGAGTCATTCTATAGCTATGTTGATAACCTATATATTAGTGAAGATGATGTATGGATGAGAGTATTCGTCCAAAGCCTAGATGGAGAGGCTAGAAAATGGTTCAGAGAATTAACCCCTAGGTTTATAACAGACATTGAGGCCTTAGATGATGTGTTCCTAAAGCATTTGGGGGATAAGAAAGATCTGCTCTATTATCATACTGAGTTTGGCAATCTAAAAAGGGAAAATGGGGAGTCATTGTCCGATTTCAATAAAATATTCAACTGCATGTACAACAAGATACCAGCTGAAGTGAAACCTACTCCCACCTCTGCCAAGATCACCTATGCCAATGCCTTTGATTCTGACTTCTGCCTGCTATTGAGAGAAAGAAGATGTGCTTCTCTGGCTGAGATGTAGGATACAACCTTGGAGGTAGAATCTAATATCATGGTTGTAGAGAAACTCAAAGGACATGCTGATCGAAGGAGACAAAGGGGTGAATCTTCTTCATCTTCAGACCCCAAGATAGACAAAATGACCAAGATGATAGAGTCATTGGCCTCTGAAATCTCCAAGCTGAAGGTTGAGCAACATTCGGGGAAAGGAAGAGGTCCTAATACATTTGCTCCTAAAAACCCAAATCCGTATAGGAGAGCAAATGAACAATTGCAGATCATGCAAAGGGGCAAAGAGGCCAGTGAAGAACAAAAGGTGAAGATTCCTTTCTAGAATGTAGTCATGGAGGAAGAGCAGTTCGATGAGGAGGATGAGATCCACTCCATGGAAGACGAAGGCAGTGCTTCCCTTTTAACATTAGCTACATATGAGGAGTCATTACTCAAGGACAAACCCAGCCAAGAGTGGGACAGAGAAGTTGTTCTGCAAACTAAAGATCAGTAGAGAGATATAACTTGAGGTCAAGGATGAGTAATGGTAAAGAAAGCCCTGTCCAAAGAGCTGAAGTCCCCACAGAGCAGCAGATTAGCAAGCAGATGTGACCAGCAGTTGATCCCAACATCCTCAAAGCACCAGCTCAAGAGGTAAGAGGTCCTAACAAATCCCCTTCCCCTTTTAGTTTTGAATCAGAAGTTCAGAAGTTGAAAATACGTATACCTCTGATAGAACTAGTAAAGAATGAGGTCTTTAAGAAACCCATCATTGATGCCCTTGAGTTCAAAGCCACACAAGCATCAAATGACTGTGTCAATTTGCAAGATGATAAACCTCCAGTTGTTCTTAGTACCATGACTGAACTTGCTGATGACAATTCCCCATCATTTTATGTCTCCTTGACCATTCATGACAAAATCCTCCACAATTGCCTACTAGACACAGGCGCCAACCGTAATCTAATGCCCAAGGCTGTCATGGATGAGTTAGGCCTTGATATCACCAGACCTTATCATGACTTGTTCTCTTTCGATTCCAGAAAAGTGAAATGCCTAGGGTTGATCAAAGACTTGGCCATCACCTTATCTGAGTTGCCCATGAAGAGCATGATGATGGATATTGTAGTAGCAGATGTCCCCCTTAAGTTTGGCATGCTACTTTCCAGAGGATGGATTAAGAGGTTGGGCAAGACATTGCATAATGACCTGTCCTGTTATCACAAAACCCAACCCTGATAGGCTGTTGTGATCAGGTAGACTTTAAGTAACTATTTCAAACCTACTTTAGGCTGAGGCTTAGCCTCCCCAACCTGAGAGGGCTCTCTCACAAGATTAAAGATTTGGATAATGAATAAAATGGCTAACTCTATGAAAGAAAATGAACAAGTATAAGAGGTTGAAACAAAATTAGAAAGTATCCATTGGGCTTATGGAGTCAGATATGCTTCAGTATTGATAGTAAAGTTAGCTTTGCATAGAAGTCAAGGCATTCAAAATCCAACATATGTAAAACACACCAAACACATATAGCACCGACATAGTTTACAAATGTATGAAGGAAATTAGAGCACTGTTAGTGATTCCTAAGTAATCAAACATTCATAACACTGTAGATAATAGGAAAAAGACAACACAATATATTCAGAACATTGAATTCCTTCTGATTCCTGAGAAGCAAGGCCAATACTATATTACTAGAAAATAGAGTCTTTACACAAAGCACAATATGAGAGCTTTTCTCAATAATTTTCCAACCCTTTGTACATAAGATGTTCTGCTATATATAGAGCTCTCTACATAACTAAGATTCCTCCTCCGGCATGAGGGGAACTTGAATTCATCTTATTATGACACCTATTAACACTTTAAACTAACTATTAAATGCAACTAACTGCTAACTGGAAGTTCTAGAAACCTAAGACAATTAGGAGTTTAACTCCACATCATGTTGGTGATAATATTTATTACAATTAAAACTCGTTCTCTGACAAGTGGTCTCCTTCAATTTAGCTTTGGTGGATGTTTGAAGCTCCTTGCTGATCCTTAATGTCTTATCCCTTCACTGCTGCTGGGAAGTAGGAAACTGCCCTTGTTTTTCTGCTTTTGGTTTCCTCAAGGATATTCGAAACCAATTGACCATGTTGTTCTTCTTTAATTACACAAAAATATATTGGAGTGCCACGTTCTTCATGTGCTGTAGACCTTTCCCATATACCTGCGTGAAGACAAAACCTCTTCAAAGCTGTTTGAAATATCATGGACAATACTAGTGGTGATCATTTGTATAACAAAAAGCTTAGATTTCATGTATCTTTCCTCCGTTTGTTTTGCCCTTGCTGCTTGCTTGCATATTGTAAATGATCCTTTTCTGAAATTCCCTTTCAAAAATTTTCCCCTCGGTCACTCAAAATTGGTCGACTGAGTTTACTTATGCAGCTACAACAGTTTTGTAGCGCGCTACAGAACTGTTGTGCGTTAGGCATCATCTACAGCAGTTTCGTAGCGTGCTACGAAATTGCTGTGTAATCACAAAAACACAGTTTTAATGCCAAAATTTGACTGTCTTGAGCCTCTTTATATTGAAATGTCATTTCCAATTGCCTTGAAGCTATTCAAAACTGAACACGATAAATCATCAAAAACTGGGACTTGACCTTACTTGTTGTGTGATTTTCCTTAGCTAAGGAAATCTTTCCCACTGGCTTAGCTGTATCTTAAAATCCTCAATTTGCCCTTTCATAACTCTGATCCCAACTCTCAGTTTCGTATTAACTTTTCTGATGAATTCTGCTTCCTTTATTGCAGGGACTGTCCAGGTATAGTATTGGGCATTACAGTCGACCACCTCGGGTATTGAAATTGTTTTGTCTTCCCACAGGGCCTCCATTTTATTAAAATGAGCTTCCTTGATTGCATGTTTCCTTGAGGCTTTCTTCAGTCTAGCAATTTCGAGATTTGCTAACCTCAACTTCTTTTTCAGCTCTTCAACACTATATTCATCTTGAGAGATAACTGTCTTATTTATATCTTCTTTATGCAACTGTGATGATGTTTCTAATGAAGTCACAGGTCCTTCATGAGTTTTTGCGATCTCCTTTGTTTCACCTGCTTCTGGCAGCAACTCTTGTACCTATTTTAAATACCTCGTCATAGGTCTTCTTGGCTTAAAGACAAATTTAGCAACTTGATCATCAAACTTGAGCTTTTTTTAGGCTTTGATCTTTTTGGTCTTGTCTTTACCTGATTCTATCAGATCTGCTTGAACCAGGGGAGATTCTTCAATATCAATAGCTTGCAGTAAGTCATTCAGGTTTCCCTTTGAAACCGGGCTTTCCTCAGTAACCACTGTCTTGCCTTTTTCTTTAGCTAACTGGCTCCTAGTCATTCTTCTCTGAACTACTTCACCAGTAGATGATTCATGTACACCCTCTTTGATCTGAGTTTTCTCTTTCTAGGACTGTTGGGGCGTGTCTTGGATTATCAATGTTCTGGTGGGCTCCTTTACCTGTTTCCTAACCTTCAACTTTACAAATCTCCTGGATCTTGTTTCTGCACGATGACCAGTTGCTGGTGGAGAATTTTTCACAGCTTGAGGACTGAGGCCAGTTTCATTCTTGAAGCCAGACATAAATATGAACGTGGACCAGTCCCTGTCTATTCTCTGGAGCTCATGCAAAATGATCAACTTGACTAAGCCGTGGTGAAACAATGAGGTCTCACAGGCTTCCTTCTTTAGTTGAACCTTGTCGCACATTTTGCCTAGGCTACGAAACAGGTAGAAAGGTAAATCAAGAGATATCTTTCCTGTGAAATGCAACAGAAGCTTGAAGTGATATGAATACACCTTATGATACCTCCCCTCACAGGTAAAGTACATCTGTATGCAGGTAAGTAAATTTGCATATGAGTCCTTGACAAAATTTCTGGGCACAGACTTGTTTAAATCTGAATCAATGAACTCCAACTTCAGAAATTCTTTGCAAGGGGTCATATCAGATTTGAAATTTTTAAACCATCTTTCTTGTCCCCTTGGAATCTCCGTGACTATAGATATAACTTCTGGCGAGATTGGCAATTCAAGCACCCCGACTTTTGAATTCAGTCCTGTGAAATTTAAGGCAAATTCCTTGGTGACTTGCGCATGACCTCCTTGAAGTTTCTCGCAAAAATTCCAACAGCCAACCTGCTTGAATGCACGTTCAACTTCTCTATTCTTTAAGATAATGTCCAAACATTCAGGTTCTCTCCTCAAACACTTGGCTGACCTGTGCTCCTTTCTTTCTGTAGCCCTCTCCATGGGATTCCAATAGAATGAAAATTTGAAAGACTTGTACTATCTCAATTTTCGATCGCTGCCTCTCTTGAAAGCTGCCTTGCTTGAAAACAGACTCGCCTGATTTTCAAGGAATTCAAATTGAATGGATGACAATTTATTCCTTACGCATGAATCCAAACACAAATCATGACTACGAGTGCTTGGTTTTTCTTGGAACTTGCAACCCGAGCGTACCAAGGTGCCTAACGGTTCTAATGATGAAGATAAGCGGTTGGACATGATAGGCGAAGTGTATAAGCTGACAATTGATGATGTAGACATAACAAATCTTGATAGATATGACAGCTGAGCAAGATTTGCTACGGATCCGCACGAATCCCCGATTTCGTAGCGCAGCCAATGTAAATTCTGGGTTTTGCGCTACAAAAATGCCTAAACTGCTTTGTAACACAAAAGAACCTTAAAACAAACTTGATACAGGGAATCTATGCAGGTTGTGAGACCAGTGATGAATGAGAACGGATTATTGACCTTTATTTAACCATACCACCAAGACTCCTAAGACCTAGACACTACATTGAACATGGAAAAACTGAACTTGGACTAACACCTAACCTTCACAATCAAACTGATGTGAACAATTTAGAAATTGCTTCTTAAGTGATAACATGTCTTATGCCACTGTCCAAGTTTTTGGGGGAGAAAGCAGAAGGTTATACAGGGAAGCCCAACTGGTGTATATCATCAGTGATTAAAAGAACCCCACTAATCATCCCATTTATGCTATGAACACTGATTTTGGAGCATGTACTCTCCAAATTGAAGTATCCCAGCTGGCCTCAGTGCAACTCAAGAAACCAATGTGCCAGGTCATGGAGAAGGAAGGGCCACAGATTTGGGATATGTTCTTTGATGGAGCTTGTTCTAGGGAAGCTGCAGGAGCAGGTGTAGTGATGGTATCCCCAGCACAGGAATGCATACATCTATCTTTTAAGCTGACTTTTTAGGTCACCAACAATATAGCAGAGTATGAGGCTTTGATATTGGGCTTAAATGCTGCTAAAGAAATGGGAATCAGAGACATAAAGGTGTTTGGAGATGCCGATCTTATCATTCAACAAGTAAACAAAACGTTCCAAGCAAAGCACCCCAAGCTGAAAGCATACATAGATGAGGTATGGAGTTTCAAAGATTCTTTTAGTAGCTTTTGTATCTTGTATATTCCTAGATTCAAAAATCAGCTTGTTGATTCCCTCGCTATGTCTGCTAGCATGTTCATCCCTCCCATGCCCCTAAATTGGCTTATGAAGTTCAAGTAAAATATAGACCATCTCTGCCCGATAATGTCAAATACTGGCAAGTTTTTGAGGATGATGATGAAGTCAATAGGTTTCTGCAAGTCATTGATGAATTCTCTAAAATGCAAATTGATCAAGAGAATGAAGCCATGGAGGAATGTCAATAGTCTCAGCTAAGAAACAAAATTGGCCAAGACAACATTATACAATTGCCTAGTAACCATATACCTAAAGGGTTGGTGCCTCTAGAGAAGTTGTTTGGCCATAACGACATACCTTATAAGATTGCCCAAAAAGAAGATAAGTCTGCAGTCCATAGGCATAACATAGGGAGCCCAGATCATCCAAAGTATAAAAATATGTCCACCCACTTGTCTACTTCCCAAAGTTCTGAATACTGCACCCTAATGAAGCAATTTGCCGTTGTATTTGCCTGGGAATACAGTGACCTTAAGACTTATGACAAAAACATCATTCAGCATAAGATCCCACTGAAGAAAGATACCATCCCTTTCAAGCAGAAGCTGAGACGCATAAACCCTTCGCTACTCCCTTTGACTTAAAAGGAAATTAAGAAATTGTTCGCTGCCAAGATCATAGTTCCCCTAAGGTATTCGAAGTTGGTAGCCGACTTGGTAGTCGTGAGGAAGAAAAGTGGGGAAATCAGGCTGTGTTTCGACTTCAGGAACTTGAATAAATGCTCTAAGAAAGACAACTATCCCCTGCCCAAGATGGAGCATTTGCTGGAAAAGGTTTCAGGGGCTAGAGTCATGTATTTCTTGGATGGATTTTCAGGGTACAACCAAGTAGCTGTACATCCAGAGGACCAAGAAAAGACTGCCTTCACCACGCCTTGGGGCATTTTTATGTACTCCAAGATGCCTTTTGGATTGATGAATGTCGGGGCTACCTTTCAGAGGGCCATGGATATAAATTTTGTAGGAGAGAAGGACAAGTTTGTCCTAGTTTACCTGGATGATATAACAATTTACTCCAACAGTCATCAGGATCATTGTAGCATATGAAGAAAGTGTTTCTGAAGTGCAGAAGATTTGGGATTTCAGTAAAATCCTAAGAAGTCACAATTCACTTTAGAAGAAGCCAAGCTTTTAGGACACATTTTTTCTGTTACAGGTGTCAGGATCGACCCAAAAAGAGTTAAAGCAATACAGACATTGTCTGTCTCGAGGTCAAAAAAGGGAATTCAATCCTTTTTGGGCAAGATCAACTTTGTGAGGAGGTTTATTCCCAATTTTGCAGAACTAGTGAAACATATCACCTCCATGCTGAAAAAGGGATCAGAGATTAAATGGACCGATGTAGCAAGAAAATCCTTTGAAACCATCAAAAGAGCTATTATGGAAGCTCCCACTCTAATTAGCCTAGACTATAACAAGGAGTTCCATATCTTCTCTTTTGCTTCTTGTGATACCCTTGCAGCAGTCTTGTTGCAGAGAGATGATGAAAGTACAGAGAACCCAGTGGTCTTTTTCAGCAAAAATTTAAGGGATGTTGAATTAAGATATGACATTATTGAAAGACAGGCTTATGCTCTCATAAAGTCTTTAAGGCATTCCGAATTTACATTCTGCACTCCAAGGTAGTTGCATATGTACCTTCAGCTTTAGTAAAGGATATCTTAACGCAGCCAGATGTTGATGGAAGAAGGGCTAAATGGATTGCAAGGCTCATTGAGTTCAACATAGAATTGAAGCCCACCAAGCTTTGATTTGAGGCTTCTGTGATCGATAATAGTTGAAAGAATAACTTCGGCGTAAATCACATGTAGACAGACATTTGTCGACGCTTTTTGAACCAACCAGTGTGGTTCATCGTCAGGACCACACTGGTTGGTTCGAAACGCGTCGACAAATGTCTGTCTACATGTGATTTACGCTAAAGTTATTCTTTCAACCCACCAAGCTTGTCAAAGGCCAGGGCCTGGCTAAGCTTATGGCTGAGGAAAATTATAGTCTGCTGGACATAAATTGCATAGGTGTAGATTCATAGGTTGAACAAGTAGAGGAGGCAACAGAAGAATGAAGGCAGAACCAGTCATTAGCTGAGAATTTGGCTTATTGTGATTGGTATTCTAGTATAACTCATTTCCTGTTGAAGCTAGAAGTCCCTCCAGGGCTTAGCTCAAGTCAAGCGAGAACTATCAAGCTCAAAGTAGCCAAGTTTTGCATCAATAAGAGCCTGCCTTATTGGAGGGACCCATCCGAAATCCTCTTAAGATGTCTAGACAAAGAGCAATTTGTGGAAGTCATGCACCAGTTCCATTCTAGCATCTGAGGAGGACATCATTATTGGAAAACCATAGCCCATAAGATCCTAAGAGCTGGGTATTACTGGCCCACTCTATTCTCTGATGTGTTTGCATTTATGAAAACTTGTGACAAGTGCCAGAGGTTTGCAGGAAGGCAACAACTGAAATCTTTGCCCCTGAAGCCAATACATACCAGTGGCGCTTTCCAGCAGTGGGGTTTGGATTTCATAAGGGAGATTAATCCCCATTCCAGTGGCCAGCATAGATGGATTTTAGTAGCCATTGATTATTTTACCAAATGGATCGAGGCCATCGCCACTAAGAAAGTTGATCACCAGGTTGTCATGAAATTCTTGACATAAAACATTTTCACTAGGTTTGGTTGCCCATCCAAATTGGTTACAGACAATGCAACAACTTTTAGGGCAAAAGAGTTGGTAGACACGTGTGAGTCAATGGGCATTAAATTAGTGCATTCCACCTCATATTATCTTTAGGGTAATGGCCTAGCAGAATCATCCAATAAAAGCCTAGTAAGGATAATCAAAAAGATGTTGGAAGACAACAAGCGGAGCTGGGATTCCAAACTGAAGTTTGCATTGTGGGCTGACAGGGTTACCCCCAAGAATTCCACAGGGAATTCTCCATTCAAGCTGGTATATGGCACTGAGGCTGTTTTTCCAATCCAATTGATCCTCCTTGTTGCCAAATTCTTGCAAGAAGTGCAGAACGAGATAAGTGACATGGCAAGGAGGATGAGTGACTTGGCTGAAGTTGATCAGATCAGAGATCAACTGATTGAGAGGTTTGCAATACATCAAAGGAAAATCAAGGAAGCTTTTGACAAAAAGTCAAAGATGGACAATCTTCAAGTTGGTGACTGGGTCCTCAAGTGGGATGCACTGAAGGAAAAGAAAGGTAATCATGGTAAGTTTGATGCTCTATGGACATGACCATTTGTCATCTCTCAGGTCTAGGGAAACAATACTTTCATGCTGTAAAGCTTGGAGGGAGAAACTACTTTTGATGGCCTAGTCAATGGCTGGTTTTTGAAAGTTTATTTTGTTTAAGGATTTCAGGCCTCAGTATTGTAAATATGTTATTTTTCAAAGTTTTTATTATAGGCTTAGATAGTCTCCATGCCCAATGAAATACTAGGTAATATTTCTGATCTTGTTTCTTATGTAAAAGGCAGTGGTCTACGGTTCTTGAAACCTCACAGAGAGGATTTCATCCCCAGAAGGAGCCAATGTTAGCCCTAAGATGCAGTGCTGACTTTTTGAAGGATGAAGGAAAGGCTTGGTCTGCTTCGCTATTCTTAAAGGAGTCCCACGTGGGCCATCATTCCCCTTCTTCTTTTACCCCACTGACACTCTACCCTTCCCATTTCCTAAATTAACCTTCATACCCCAACAAAACCCTCTTTAAGCTTAGCCCCAAGTGAGTTAGCCAAAAACCCCCCATAAAACCTTACCCATTTGTTATATGCACCGTCAGTACAGCTCCCGAGGGCGCCTCGTAGTCCCATCTCGCTCCACCATTGATCTTTTTTTGCTGATCCAACGGCCCACATTCCTCTCGATCAATGCATCATGCCCGATCATTCTCCACCGTTAGATCAACCCCGACAGATCTAGCGATCAACGCCCATTTCGTGCGGACAACAAGCACTTTTTCTCTTTCCCCGCAGCTACGTGTCATCCATTGAATGGCATCAAGCGAGTTCTGACACTTACCACTTACCGCTCGATGCCCACCCGATAAAATTTGTTTCCACTTAAACTAAACCACCCCGCATGTTACCATTCGCGCATCTCTGTCACTCTATAACCGTCTGATCTGCTTGCCTGAAGATCTAACGGCCCAGACATGTTCCTCTCCTGCCATGACCGCTAGCCTCCAAAAAGCGATCCCCACCACACATCTCCCTTGATCTAACGACCACTATTCATGATCACCCACAACTGTTCGTCTTCCCATGCACTCCAAACCCCACGTCCTATCTGTTACGCGAAGAAGAGATGGCCGACTCTGTCAGTTTGGCGACAGTTTGACCATGAAGCTGAATTAAAAGAAGAGCATGGCCAGAGGAGAAAAGGAAATAGCACGACTCAACAACCGAATTAAACAGTCATGGAACTCCACTGCCATGATCAATTCGACCATCTGGAGGACAGTAGAGTACTAGAACTTACTAGGTTTTCGTAGTGGAGAAAGCAACTACGTTCAAATATGCTATCAGACAGTTAATGGTAGTTGGTGATCAATTAAGACCCCCCCATCCCTGAATGGCTAAGGGTCATTGTAATGATAGATTATAAATAGCCGGAAGGAAGATGTAATTAGGGTTGGCAATTGTGTTTCGGTTCAACTTTTGGAGACTATAGATATTCTGTAACTTGTAGTGTCTCATCTTGATTTTCAGCATTGCAAGCTTCTTTTGTTGTTAATTGCTTAATGCCCATTTCTCCTTTGTTCTAAGCTTGTGCCTAAAGTGTTGTATTCATTATTTCTTCTACGTATAATGCTAGATAACTGTCATCTTATCTCTGGATTAGACAATTGAATGTAACAGTGAGTAGGTCACTTAGGTTTCTTTTGTATCTAATGCTAGATAACTGTCATCTTATCTCTGCATTGATAGATTAGATTTGCAAGTTTCTTTACTAGTTGCAGCGTTCCATCATACATTCTGCATGCATCTGCTGGTGTGGTTAGTATTCTTCGTCGATTCACCTAATTCCCAAATTGTTGAGCATTGGTGGTCTAAAGCCTTGTAGTCTGAGGGTGTTCAGGCATGTTTGGAGTGAAAACAGAGTAGAAGTGGTTATCTGGCTTGAACCAAACCATTACCCATCCCAATAAGTTCCTAGAACCATATTGAAGATTATATGTTACCAAGCATCTCTGAGCTACAACCTAGGAGAGTTTCCTGGAGCTCTAACAGGAAATGGTTCTTAGCGATCCTTAGTTAAGTATAAGATCCCCATGTTTAATTATGTTGATTACACCTATAGATTACATGCTTGCGACATGTTTGACGAAATGCTTGTCATGGCTAGTAGGGGTCTGATTAAAGTATCGTTAACTTATTGATTTTGCATCATTGTTTCCCTATTATTTTATTGCTCCTAAGTTATAATTCCATTTTGGCCAGTGACTTGGGCTCCAGGCTTGAAAAAGTGGCTCAAATCTTGAGGACGCTGGCAAATTGAGTCTCTAGACGTTTGTAGTCAAGCCTGTGAGATCGACTTTGGGTTTCTGGACACTGCCATGCCTATAACGTGAGAGAAACTGAGGCTTAATATGTCTAGAACATCAGTGGGACCTAGGGACATGATGTCTGAATGGCTGACATGTCTCCTGAGGGTTCTTTTGTTGATGTGGATAGGTTGGTTGATGTGCTCTGTTGATTCCACTTCCTTAAGGTCACATAGGAGGTTTAATCCAATCATAGTAGCCTCTTGTCGCATGTTTACACCTGTTAGCTAGTTAATTGGGTAGATGTGTGAGGAGGGTGTTACATGAACCTTAGAGAAGTTGCAGCCAAGCCTTTCTTGTAGCTACCACCCTTGAGCCATATTCCAAAGCTTGAGGAGGAGTACTTAATGAGGTAAAACAATGCTTCTAGCTAAAACAGGACCTCCCTAGGTAACATGCCTTGCCCACCAGTTAAACAGGTAATCAAATGCACAGGGACACATGCCCCTCAATTTTTCTCGACAGTTTTTCCCATTGTCATATCACCCAGCCTTTACTCAGTCAACTTCAATGAAGAGATATTTTGTAAACATGGAGAAATCATATCTTTACTCTGGGAGGATAGTTTCATCATAACATGGGAAGGTTCAACAACTGGACAAAATACTATTAATTCACTAGGTTCTTCAATCCACAAGCTTCCCAATGGTTTCTTTAGTCCACAAGATAAGCCACTCTTAGTGATAGGAGGAGAGTTTTTATGTAAATATGGGAAGGTTCTTCTGCTGGAAAACTACTTGTGGATAAGCAGGTTCTTCAGACCACAAGAGTCCCAATGGTTTCTTTGGTCTCGAGGCAAGCCACTCTTAGTGGTTTCATCAACTCAGGAAAGCCTTTGCTCAATTACAAGAGGAGGAGATCTCAATATGCAAATAAAGGAAGTTTTTTTAGCTGGAAGGCTAGTATTGATAAATCAATAGGTTCTTTAGACCACAAGATTCCCAGTGGTTTCCTAAGGCAAGCCACACTTGGTGGTTTCTTGAGTTCTTAGGCAACCACAAGAGGAGGAGATATCAATATGGTAAGATTCCTTAGTTGGACAAATTATTGTTAAGTCAAGAGGCTCTTCAGTCCACAAACTTCCCAATGTGTTCTTTAGTCTCAGAGAAAACCACTCTTGGTGGCTTCATCAGTCCTTAGCAAGCCACTTCTCTCTATCCTCTACCAGCAAACCCTCTTGGGCTTCTTCAGTTGGCTTGTTTACAATCTAAATTACCCCTCTCTATCAAAATTATTTTTTCATGTTCCCTTCCTCCTCGTGGGGAAATCTTCACCTTGCTGAGTCTTTCCCTTCATGAAGGGATGAATGTCACCAACATCCTCTTATCCTCCCACTTTTTTTTTCTTATCTAAACAAGTGAGTTGATCATGAAGGAAAATTCCCTCGCGTCCTCTCAACACCCACTTCCTTCTGTTTCCTCGAATCAACCATTTGCTTCCTCTCGTGGTCTATGCAGACCAATCCATGGATAGTGCGACCACTCTGTCTTTCCACACTCCTTCCCTAGCATGGTGCTTCTGCCAGTATGGGCAAAACCTTCATGCCCTGTGGGGTCATACCATGTCTTCCTCACAGTTTCCCTTTATCTTGTTTGTTAATTTCAATCCAACTGCCCACTCTTCACTTATGTTCTTTGGGCTCAACTGCTCAATAGCGCTATCATCCCCATTTAATTTGTACGTCCTCTCTTGCTTATGTTTTTCTGCAATAAAGCATGTCCCTTATCCTCTTGTCCAAATCCTGCATAATCTAGCCCTTTAAAACCACTCAGTCAACCCATGACTAATATTTAAGTTAACCAAATCCTCAAGTAATCTCATTCCTCAAGCTATGGAATTCATGTCCCTTTCTCACAACCATTTTATTTTTTAAAGTTAGATAATTACAAGGAATTGTTTACAATGTTTAGAAGGGGAATTAAGCCACATGGGATGTCACACCTACGATCGTGTCTCTTATACCTTCCTTAAACTTTTGTTGGTCCAGATAGTTTTTTGATCTTAAGATTGTTAACTGGATCATGTGTTGTGTTATGAAGTCTTCTTTTGATGTCCTTATCAATGGGCTTAGTTTTGAGTTATTTGATCCCTCAAGAGGACTCCACACGGGTTGTTGTAGAAATAACTCAAAATTTGCAGCCGCTGAAGAAATATGAAATCAATAGACACAAATTTCTTCTACTAAATTTTGTGGCAGGAAAAGTAACCATAGAAACACATGCAATCATTAAATCACAATGCACAACGTTTTTATTGGGGAACCCAACTGGAAAAAACCCCTCCTCTATTTGTATTATACCATACGAGAACAATGATCTATTACAATGACAACTTCAAAGCTTTAAGCTCCCTCTGCACCACAATATTAATATCCTCCTAACTCTTCTCTAGCCAATACTTAGCAAAAATAGGCCTCTCGTTTCCCCCTATTTCCTTGTGCAAATGCCAAGAGGATAAGCTCACCTGCATGCACAAATCCTGCACACTTGAAATAGTATACAATATAATTACAATTGTGTCTTTTCCCTCCACTTCACTAGGAAATTCAAATTGCATGCATGACTAGGGATATTTTTAGTAAATGAACTAGTTAACCGAGAGTTCAATGAGTTAACAACAATTACAACTACTCAACTAAACTCATATTGACTCTATTATATACTAGAGCTCAGATAACTAAATTTCACTAAAGATAACACGTTTAGACAACTAGATCTTAGCCACCAACTTGCACACAACCCTACTACTAGCCCACCAACTCAAATTGACTAACTTAATTGAGTGATTTGGCCATGTCATTTGCGCTAACTTCCTAACAACTCATCCTTTTGAAGTGGAAATTCGAATTTCTTCATTTGACTAAGGCATGAGTCAAATGAAGCCTTTTATTACTACAATTTAACTCTCCCTCTTAGCAAGAAAAGAGTTATGAACAACCCCAATCCTGCTCCTATGAAACTCAAACTTGTCTTTTGACAAAGCCTTTGTCAAAATGTTTGCATCCTGCTCCTATGTAGGAATGTAATATAACATAACAATCCTCCTTTGCACACAATCTCTCAAGTGATGGTACCTAATGTCTATATGCTTGGACCTATCATGAAAAACTGGATTTTCAAAGAGTTTTATACAACATTGGTTGTCACAATGAATAAATGTAGGCTCCATTCCCAGACTGAAGAGACCAACCAATATCTTCCTCATCCAAATAGACTTACATGTTACTTGAATAGTAGCTATATACTTGACCTTTGCTAAGCTGAGTTCTACAAATATTTGTTTCCTGATGTACCAAGAAATTGTTTTTGACATAACACTGAAGACTGCCCTCGATGTGCTCTTCCTATATGAGGGACTCCCTACCCAATATGCATCTGTGAAGCCTTGGATCTTCACTCCATCAGTATTCCTATGCCATAAACCAAAGTTTGATGTGCCTCTGAAGTATCTTAGAGCATGTTTTGTTGCTTTACAGTGAAGCTTGGTAAGCTCCACCATGAACTGACTAAGCTACAAAATAAATACCAAGCCTTATGTTCACCAAGTACATGAAGGACTCCACCAATTGTCTATATATAGTGCGATATATTGACTCTCTTGTAGAAGCGTCCTCTTTCCTCCAGTTAGTACCTAGAGGAGTATCTATGTGTTTGCAACCCTGCATGTGGAATCTCTGAAGGATTTCAGAGGTGTACTTCCCCTGTCCAACAAATATCTCTCCATCTCTCTGCCACACCTCCAAGCCAAGGAAGTAGTTCATCAACCCCATACACTTCATGTTGAACTCTCTTGCAAGGTCCTCCTTGCAAGACTTGATCAACATGTCATCTCTTGTCAGTATCAAATCATCCACATAGAGAATTAAGATGAACATATTGCTATCTACCATAATGTAGTAGAGATTGGCATTTGATTCACTCTTAGTGAAGCCCAATACATTGAGATAAGAATCTATGTGAGTGTACCAAGCGTGAGGTGCCTGCTTGAGGCCATAGAGGGCTCTCTTGAGCCTATATATGTGTCTCCTCGCTGAAGGTCCCGAACCCGTCAGGCTGCTTAATGTAGATCTCTTCCTCAATGAATTCATTGAGGAAGGGATTTTTAACATCCATTTTGTGGATCCTCCACCCCAACTATGTTTCCAATGCCAATATGGTCCTGATATATGAGTATATTTGCACCGGTGCAAATATTTCCTCATAATCAATCCCCTCCACCTGTGAGACGCCTTTGGCCACAAATCTAGCCTTGTACTCCTTAAGACTACCATCATCTGCATGTTTCACCTTATATAACCACTTAAAACCAACAACTGATTTATTCTCAGGTCTAGGAGCCACCTCCCAAACATTGTTCTTCATGATGGAGTCATAACCCTCTACCACGACATCTACCCACACCTTTTGGGAAACACCATCTTCAAAAGACGACCGCTCAAAATAAATCAATTTTGACATGAGTGCCATATATTTTGTATATCTGTCTAGTGATCTCCTTTATTTGTGCGAGGAGCTAGTAGATCCAACCTGCTCCTAAGATTCCTAAACCAACCTGTCAACCATCCTAGACCTCCTCCTCCCTTCTCTGGAATGATTTGTGTGAGTGGGTGCCTCCACTTGGTTTGCTTTTTTCTCCTACACATGTGGTTGCTCCACATCATCCTCCTAGAATTTCCTGTTTTCTTTGAGTAAGATCTAACTCTATTGATTTGATTGAGGCTACTCCTTTGGAGCTAGAAGATCCTCCTCTGGTGGTATGCTCAACTCTCGCTCTAGAGAGCTCATCACAACTTTATTTTCCTAAAATATCATCCTGAGTGAGGGCTTGTACACTTGGTAAATATGAGGTGTCTCCGAATATCCCACAAAGATCCCCCTCTCTACAGTGGGATCCAACTTTTTCTTGCTACCTTTGGAGACACGACAATAGACTATGGATCAAAAAATGTGAGAGTGGGAGACACTTGGATTCCTCCCAGTGAAATCCTCTTCAAGTGTAATCATTCCAATAATTTTGTGAGGGCTCCTATTCTACAAGTAAACAGTTATATTGCAAGCTTCTTCCCACAAGGGAACTGGTAATCCCTAGTCATGCAACATTGCTCTAACAACTCCTACAATATTTCTATTTTTCCTCTCTGTAACAAAATTTTGCTGTGGGTTGTGAGGTGTAATCAAATCCTGTCTAATACCTTCCTTAACACATAATTCTTTGAAGGAATTAGACAAATTCTCTCCTCCATTATCACTTCTCAGGGATTTAATTTTCTTTCCGGTCTCACTTTCAACTAAGGCTTTAAATTCAACAAACTTTGAATAAACCTCATATTTATTCTTAATGAAATAGATCCAACATTTGCGGGAAAAATCATCTATGAATATCACATGATACCTATGCTTTGTAGTTGAGACTGTGGAAAATGGTCCACACGCATCTAAGTGAACTTGCTCCAAGATGGCTCTGGCTCTACTATATCGGACCTGGAAGGAGGATTTAACATATTTTCTAAGAGTGCATCCCTTGCAAACATCATGTTGATCAAGGATGCATTGTGGAAGTCCAGTGGTGATTTGTTGCATTATTTTCAAATCTCCATGGCATATGTGTCACAAGTGCCTATGCTAGAGCTCTCCAACATATCGAACTTGAATATGTTTTGCCTTGCTACTCAATGCAACACATGCATCAACCTACAACTTGAAGATATTTTTAATCCTAATACCACTTTGCTTAACCTGTCCAGAAGCAACACGCTTCAAATAAGCCTTTCCTTTACTGAACACCACATCATATCCTCTGTCTTCAAGCACAACTACATAAACTAAATTTTTCTTTAGACTAGGCACATACATTACATTATTTAGGTGAATATGGGAGACTAGATTCCTCTTAAAGGTGATAGTGCCAATCCCTTTGGTACTATATCTTCCACCATCTCCAAGCTCTATGTGTAATTGTAGGTCTTTCTCCTCAAAATTGCTGAAGAACTCCTTATTTCCTATCACATGAAATGAAGCAATAGAGTCCAAGTACCACACACTACCTCGAACAGTGCTTCAATTTTGGATGAGACTCCATCTCTAGTGTTTCTTCTAATATCCTCTTGCACCAAGTCAAACCAAAGTCTCTCCCAATCTGGGAGCTTGTCTCTTCCATTAATTGCATCCTGATAATTATTCCATGACTTTGGAAGACCAAACAGTGCTAAGCTCACAAGATCAGATGGTTTCATAGTCTCTCCAACTCTTCGAAGTTCATCTCTCACTTGAGTGAATCTGGATAAGTATTGAAGAATTGTTTCATTTTTATTCATTTGAATGTTCCCGAGCTTATCTTTCAATGCCAACTTCGTGGCATCACTGCTACTTTCGAATAGCTCTGTGATGGTTTTCCACATTGCATAAGTAGTCCCATTCCCATGCAAATTTGAAACCACATGGTATTCGACTCCCTTCCTAATAATCCTCATGGCTTTTGCAGTATCTTTCTTCCACTGAGCCAATTGTTGTGCATATGATGCTGCTGGTTTTGGAATATTTGTTTTTGTGTAGTCTAATACTCCATTGTCATCCATCACAACTTTCATTCTGTCTTTCCAAGCACAAAATTTTGAATTTCCCTCTAACGCACACTCAAGCCTCAATCCATTGAAAGACATTGTTCTTGCACTGAATAAATACCTGCACCACAAACTCTGTTATTCGAAATATCTTTGAGAGATGATCAGGAACCCAGTTTCTATGAAGTTTTCAATAGCTCTGATACCATGTAGAAATAACTCGAAATTTGTGGCTACAAAAGAAAACTCATTGAAATCAATAAACAAAAATTTCTTCTACTAAATTATGCGAAAGGAAAACTAACAATAGAAACACATGCAATCATTCAATCACAATGCACAATTTTTTTACTGGGAGCCCAACTAGAAAAAACCCCTCCTCTGTTTGTGTTATATCAAATGAGAACAATGATCTATCACAACGATAACTTCAAAGCTTGAAGCTCCCTATGCACTGGAATATTGATCTCCTCCTGACTCTGCTCTGGCCAATACTTAGCCAAAATAGGCCTCCTTCTTCCTCCTATTTCCTTACACAAATTCCAAGAGAATAAGCTCACTTGCATGCACAAACTCTGTACACTCAAAATAATATACAATACAATTACAATTGTGCCTTTTCCCTCCACTTCACTAGGCAATTCAAATTGCATGAACTAGGGCTATTTCTAGTAAATGAACTAGTTAATTGAGAGTTGAATGAGTTAACAATAGTTACAACTACTCAAATAAACTCATACTGACTCTATTATAGGCTAGATCTCAAATAACTTACTTTCACTAAAGATACAACATTTAAACAACTAGATCTTAGCCACCAACTTGCACACAACTCTACTACTAACCCACCAACTTGAATTGACTGACTTAACTGAGTGATTTGACCATGTCACTCCTGCTAACTACCTAACAACTCATCCTACTGAAGTGGAAATTCAAATTTCTTCATTTAACTAAGGAACAAGTCAAATGAGGCCTTTTCTTGCTACAATTGTCTAAGAAACAATGAGGTTGTTACAAACATTAAGTTAGTCTTTGGTTGGATTGTGATGTTAAAATTAAAATATTATTGTTATTAAATGTAGTAGTGTTTTATGAAGTATTTGACATTTCCATATTAAGTACTGTGAAAGTACAAATAAACTAAAACATCATTTACATGGAAAATGCTAGAATAACTTAGACAAGCTATGATTCATGAAGATTAGAATATGAGATTCTCAACATGGAGTGTTGTGTACTATTACTATAAATAAAGCAAACATTTAATAAGATTGGGAGGTGGTCTTGCTAAGTGTTTGAGTAGAAAAAACATTATTAAATTTCAAGTGTGGGAAGTGTGCCTTAATTGATGTTGAATCTTAAAGTGTGTGTGTCGAAGGTGTGCCTTAATCAAGGTTGTATGTCTCACAATGGGATTCTTTAATTTATTAGACCAATGAGTCTATTTACATTATTAATTGGCATGCGTACAACAAACTAACCAGTCCCACACCCTTCTCTTGTGTTTAATACATCAATGTTGTCAATATGTTTTTGGTATTGTGTTCGATTGAAGCTTCATTCATACAATTCCACTTAGTTTTCAATAAATCCTCAACTATCCATCCATACAAAACAATTAAGGGTAGGGACTTAGCATTAAGAGGTGGCATTTTTTAGTTTCTTTTATTTTTATTTGTTTTTTCTCAAGTTTTTTGTTCTAACAATAGTTGTTATCACTTGCTATTGAGTCTTAAGGAAGGGTCTGAAATGGATGGCAAAGTATAGGGTTTCCACATGCTCGTCAAGGTGAAGGTTTAAAGTTTAAAGGGTATAAAGACTTAATTTGATGGATTTAGTCCTAAAGCTAGTGGAATATGTAAGGAGGAAACCCTTCGTCCTAACTCAATCTTCCATACTAGAAAATAAATTTTGGAAATATGGGAAAGTGCTGAGCAGGTAATGAGGAGCTAGTCCTAAGCCATAAATCTAATGTGTTAAGGGTATAGGTTGTGACATAAGGTAATCTAGTGGTGGGGGGTATATTTGTAAGGAAATAATGAATTTTGAAAGTGATTATATATAGAATATTTAAAGCACGTTTAAGTTAAAACAATGGATTGAATGATCCATTAAAGGAGCCCATATGGGGGATTAACTCCAACAATGATAGGAATCTTAGGATGTATGCAAAGGAGGTATATAAAAGTGGCTTAGAGAATTAATGTCCCTGAGTCTAGGCTCTTGGTTCCTTCAATATTGTCTTGTGTATTTTCAAGGCATCCATAAAACAAGGGAAAGGTTAGTAGATAAGTGTTGTTGTGGGGAAAGAGGGTTTAAAGGAAAAATACACAAGCAAGGAGAGGTGAAAGCATAATGTTATTAGGCTTGAGATAAAATATATAAAAATGGTGTTAGGTGGTGACATTGGCATGGATGAAGTAGAAGGGTCGACAGAGAGGTGGAAATTAGGTGATTTATGGGAAAGGCGATAAAGGTCATTTCTCGAGGAAATTGGTTGGCAGAAAAATGAAAACTGATGACAAGGTAGTCTCTAATATTCCATACACTCCTTTAGGGTTGGACATGCCTTGAATTAAGGAATTCAAAATACATGGAATAAATTCTTAGTTGAAATTGGTTGTAAGTGCTATTAGGATTGTGCTTAAAGCAATGGAGGTCAATCTTCAATCCCAAAAGCAAAGTAACATATATTCAACAAGTACGGGTGTTGTTTCCAACGCTCGCAATTGAACTATGGAATAAAGAAATGTTAAGAGGTAGGGAAATCACTTAGTAGGCTCACAACCTTCGAAAAACAAAATTAGAGGGTGGAAGATAAGAGGATTGTCAATAATTTAGTGAGGTCGATTTACGAGAAGGGCTCCCTACAAGTATTAGAATTGAATAGGCCTCTTAGAAATATTTCTATTATATTACTAGAAGATGCCTTTCCATGTCATAATTTTTCACTAGGTTGGGCACCTATGGAATATTATAAGAAAAATCTATAGGTATGGTCATCGAGAAAGAATATATGGGTGAGAAAATAAACAAGAGGCTCCGTGATCCATAATGATTTCAAGGAAACAAATTTCTCCCAGATAGAACATGGTCAAACAGGTCTTATTTCTAGAGGTATTATGGCTTCCAAGGAAAAAATTGGCTACCCTAAAAGGGTTGTATAATTTGACCAAAATTAGACATTCTAGATCAAAATGGGCCAAAGGAGGTAATAGCCACTCCATTGTTTAGTTTACAAGCAACCAAAAATCAAGGTATGTTCTCACATAATCTTAAAATCAATGCTATTACTATTGGAAATGAAAGTATTCCTAGTTTGGTTCAATGTTCTAGTTATGTTAAGAATATGGGACAATCATGAATATTAAAAACCCATGTTCCTAAAGGTTATAGTAAGCCATCCCTATATGAAAATAACTATATTCTAGTTACATGGGGTAATCCAAAGGCTGAGCTACACTTTGTTGAAATTCCATGAAGGAAGAAGACATGAAGGGTCAAAAACATGTCCTTAGGTCTCATTATAGCATAAGGCTTATAACAAAATTCTTAATGGAAGAGAGAGGAGAAAAATTAGGATGCTTAGCATTGGATACATGCCACATTTCATATGTTGGAAGAAAGTCTCGCTTATTAAAAAGGAGCTTCCAAAGAAGCTGGGGGAAACAAATGACGATAAAAGGGGAACTTAGAGTAAGAAGGTGACAAATGATCATTCTCTATTTCAGTTTTATAGGAGTTAAGGATTCCCATAACAAGCCAACCTTGAAGATATTATCTTTTGTTTATAATGATAGTTAGCCCTATGCAAAGAAACAAAGTGATCAAGAAGCAAAATGATAGAGTTTGTATCTTCTTTCTTGAAGGATTGAACATTCTATTCTATGGATGTGAATGGTTTGTTCAGTGGTTTCATCACATGCTAAAATTCAACCAATGAACCCCTTTCTACTTATCTATTGAATAAAATAATTTCACAAGAACGTGGGTCAAAGAAGCTCAAAAATAAATTTAAGATAATAAACATGTATGGACCATATATGGGTAGGAAGCTATAATGGGAAATGTTTATAGGCAAAGGTTCTCTAGAAGGTGAAATGTAACATCCCAACCCGTAACTGCTAACCAGGTGACAAGTAGTCATGAAAGTAGCTTTCAAAGTTTGACCCTTGGAGGAAACTTCCCCATAACAATAATTGCATAAGCCTCCTTGAAAGGGCCAAAATTAAATAAAATACATGCAAGTGCAAATTAAAAGTGTGCAACATAATAAAAATACACTCGACTCATGGAATTTTGTGGCAACTAAGTGCCCATGAACAAAATTAGGCATAATAACACAACATGCACAATACATAATTTTTTGTTTTGTTTTGTTTTGTTTGTTTGTTTTTTGTTGTTGTTGTTGTTGTTGGTTTTGTTGTTTTGTTGTTTTTGTTTTTTTGTTTTGTTTTGTTTTTGTTTTTTTGTTTTGTTTTGTTTTGTTTTGTTTTTTGTTTTTGTTTTTAACAATGAATAACACTCCCTTTTAAAATAAGTCATTCCAAGACACTAGATGTGTAAGACTAATTTTCCATCCAACTACACTCTAAGTTGAGCTATGAGGCCACTAAGGTGAAGAAACCAAGTTAGCAACCTCTATCTCTCTAAACTCAACTCATATACTCTCATGCGTAGCCAATCTACTCACTATAGAGAATTGAGAGCATAACGTCCAACCATAAACAACCAAGGAACTCTCTTCCACCACCCTAAACAACACAGGGAATATCTCCTCTTTGTCAAGTCAAGGGTCCCTCAGTGTCATTCTCTACTCCAAACAAAGTGGTTG
This sequence comes from Pinus taeda, assembly GCA_000404065.3. NCBI lineage: Eukaryota > Viridiplantae > Streptophyta > Pinopsida > Pinales > Pinaceae > Pinus > Pinus taeda. The sequence goes on from APFE031489349.1 coordinate 76,185, forward strand.
CTTGGAATTATTCTCTACTCCAAACAAAGTTACCAACTTAATGATAATTTGAATACGTTCTCATTTTTTAGAGGTCACATTGGTGCTGACCTTTATGTTCGTTTTAAAGAGCGGTATTGACATTTTTTTCACATATTGATTTTTTAAATGTTTTTCAAGTCGGTCTCTTTTTTTTTTCAAATGATGTGGTTTTTAGGCATTTTTCTAGTTTACTTAATTTTTATTTTGTTTTCAAAGTTAAAATCACAAATTAATTGACATTATGGTCTTATAAGTGGTACTCTTGAAAATAAAAAAACATAAAATGGACTCTCAATTTAAAAGTGGTATTAAATGAATTTCATATGTGTGTTGTGTGTGTGTTGATTCTTTTTGAAAATTTATAGTGAAAAAAACAAATCGACAAAATTGTAATTATATATAGTAACACTAGAAAGAAAAGAAAAAAAGGAGAAGAATAAGAAGAAGAAGAAATTCTAAAATTGAAAATAATAACAAAAATTTGGGGCGGGGTGGGGGGGGTGGGTAATTGTTTGCCCTAAGAATCAAGAAGAACTTAGATATGCTTAGGGTTTACATCACACTTTCAAAAACGTTGTTGAATCTTGTGATTTATATCAAGGTTTGAAGCAAATTGTGAAGTTAGGAATTCAGGAGGTGATTTTTTTTGTGTTTCCTTGAATATAATTCACCATTTATATTCAATATCTCTCCCCTCAGATAAAAATTTAAGTCATATTTTAAAGTGGATTTATCACTTGTATCAATCTATCCCTAAGAAGAAATGTCTACATGTTCTTAGATCCAACAAATCCAACGTTGATCACATTGCTAACTTAGGGTCAAGGCTGAATCAAGGTGAACTTTGTTGATAGGGGAAAAGGGGGTATGTCCCTCTTTCTTAATGGTTAATTAGGAGAATCAATGATCAAAGGAGAGGAATAATTCCTTATGGTTTAATGTAACAATTTGATGGTTTTAAATTTTGGTTTTTGTTAGGTCATTATTGACAAATGTATAAGTGGAATATTGTACATATTATAACATTTTGTTCAAAAGCTTCAAGGTCAGAATTCTGTAGATGGTTGTTGAGACGTAATCCATTCTGACCATGTCCATTGGTTTCAACTTGGGTATGTAAATCATGTATCTAAATTGAGCTTTAGCTTAGTGTCTTTTAATATAATATATATTCTCAGTTCCTGTTAAAAAAGTATAAATTACAAAAATATTAACCCCACACGGGGTGGAAGAACATGAAGGGCTAGCTAGCATTGAGGAGAAACTATGCAACAAAGCAACACTTGTACCTACAATTAATCCCACCATTCCATGCACTTTTGATATTTTCATGTCCTCTTAATGGTTTCAGTTAACTTATGGCTTTTTCACTTCTCTTGGAATTCACCAATATTGTGGCATAATACATTGCATAATGGAGTCTTAGTAACTAGATATTTCTGTGTATATCCAGTCAGTATATGGAAATTTGGGATTAAAGATGTTAACTTGTAGAAATTATGGTGTAGAGTTTCAACTGCTCATGAAGTTTTAATCAAAATGACAAGACACAAACCTGCTCTAATGCTTTGAGGAAGTTAATTCACAATTTACATAAAAAATTTCAGACATGCAATAAAAAATGACACACATGCACACAATATTTTTCCTGGGGAAAGCAATTTTGTAAAAACCCTAATGTTTGCTTTCATAAATAAGATGAATAGAGATGTGTTACAATTACTTTGATCAACTGAGCACAACCTACAAGTGAATAACCTATTTTTCTGCTCACTGAGAAGCTCTCACCCAGACCTAGTCAATTTATGCCTCTCCTTGAGCCCCCATTTCCTTGCGTGATTCTTGAGAAATTAGGCCCCTATTATTTATGAATTTCTTCACAATGGATTGTGAAATTCCCAAGGTTGATCATCAGATTGCATGCAACACTTGTACACTCAAGACTAGTCAACAATTAATGTTACACTACCTTGGAATCTCTAGCACAATCGGGGAACTTGAATTCTCTGCATGCAATAGCTATTTTGGGTTGATTGATCATTTAACTGGATGATCACTGAGTTCGATTGAAGTCCCACTACACAACTAACCGTCCACTAGTTCCTCCAACGGTTGGAGCTAGTTTAACTAAAAACAATTTAGATAACTGACTTTGACTGCTACTTATTAGCAATCACACATGCTTAACTGAACTCTAACTCCTCCAGCTCAAATTTACTAAGTAAACTGGGTGACGCAAGCTATGTCACACAAGTTAACTACATCCAAGTTGTCTGTTGATGTGGTGTTGTCGTTACTACAACACCCTTGAAAATTTTGGCCTACACCCAAATTTTGGAGCCTACCTTGATCTTGCATACAATTGTCGCAAACATTGAGACTTGTTGCATGTGTTTTTTCTAAGTGTTTTTTGTCCCATTTGTAAGAAAATAGAAGTGTCATATTTTGGCATGTCAAGTGTCATACTTTATACTAAAGCTTTTTTTGGTGGGTTTCAAGGGGTAATCTTTGTGTAATGAGTTGATGTTACCATGTAAACATTTGCCACACTCATTGATGAGCTCCGAATTGGGTAACTTATTGGGCTCATTTTGCCTAATTGTCCTTGTTCAATCCTCCATTTTCATAGATTATGCATTTTTTTAGTATGTTTATGTCATTTGAACAAATAAGGGTGGTCACTCTACCTAGGAGGCTAATACGTGGTTATTTCAGGTTTTTTGGACAAATGTTGGAGCAAACCCGAGCAATCATGGGCTAGGTGACAGCCAAGCTTGAGGTGAGGATTCGTAGCGGGGTTGTATTTGACATTAAATGGCGCTTCCTCGGGATCTCCACCCTCAACTCTGAGCTCACAGGCCACCAAAACGGATCCTAAAGGTAGCCAAGCAGATTTTGGAAAAGGGACTGTCTACTAGCAGTTGGGACAGCCGAGTCCCTTGAATTTAGGAGGCCTGCAAGGCCCCTCATGATGTATAAATAAGAAGGCCTCAGCCTTCGTAGTTTACTTTTGGAAACCATTGCATTTTTGCACTATAGTGCTGTCACTTTCAGCTCGTTTTCTTGTAGCCATTGTGGCATAACTTTCGGTTGATGACTATTTTTTGATAATGACAAGCAGTCCTATTTTGTATCAGCTCTGAGTTCTTTATAGGAGCTGAAGTTCTTAGGGTTGGGCCCAACCTGAGAGCCAAGGCCTCCTTTATGTATTTTTATTTTTTCCTTTATGCATCGTTGTTTCTCCTTTATGCATTTGCAAACTTATTTCTGTTAGGCAGATTAAATTGTGTTGATTAACTAGGTCACTGTTTATGGTTAGAAAGGCTTTTGATGTTTAGATTAGGTTGGTAGGATATCAACAGGGAAAAAGCTCCAGAAAAAGGCCAACGAGCACCTTTCGTTTCACCTCTCCCTCATAAGATCAGGGGCTGGGATCAAAGAAACCTTGTTGTCCCGAACAAAAACACTATTTTTGCTTTGCCATGCAATCACTAGTGTACAATTTTCGTTTGCAGAAGTTGGTTACATGTTCAGATCTTTGAAATGTTTCATTGCATAGTTAATATATATGGTTCCCTTGCAAATAAAGCTTCGGTTCATTCACTTTACTGTTAGCTAGATCAAATTAGGTTGGTATAACTAGGACTTTGATTACTTGCAAGTCTTTATTGGTTCAGTTGGAAATACACAGTGCAGAGCACCTCTACCACTTCTTCATCCACCCAAACTTCATCAGAACCATCTGTTCCATCTCCTAACTGGGTTTCTCGTCTCACATTTGTCATCTTGCCCATATAACCCTACCTTTTTGTGCAACCATTATTTCAGCCTTCTTTGAGCAAATTCAGCCATCTACACCTTCTCCTAACTCCATCCACCAGTCCCTGGACCACTTCAGACCCCTATCCTACCTCCATACCCATTCCTTCATCTTTCCTCTCTCATCCATCCTCCAAAATCCCATTTCTAGACGTCCTGTAGAAATTTTTGAACATCCTGTAGAAATTCCTGAACATCCTGTAGAACCCCTGCATACTTCCTGTAGAAGCTCACAAATGAGGTTTCTTGATAGCCAAACTCTGTGAAACTCTCTGGAAGGGTGTTAGGGACCCCTTAGGCACTCTCTGAACCTTCCCGACCTCTTCCAAGCATTTCTCCTCATTGATCCACCTCTGCACAATCAAGAACAGTGAAAGCTTATGCATGATAAGTCTGACAACTTATTCAAAAATACAAAAAGATGTTTTCTTCAGATAGAGGTAGTCTAGAACATGTATTTTACCTTCCTAGAAGTAATGGCATCTCTTTTAGTAGCTTGCATTCTCTTCTTTGCATCAGTAGGACTAGCTAGTAGAATTAGGGTTTGCTAAGGTTTGCGCTTTCCTTCAGTTTTTTTTTTTTTTTTTCGCAAATCAGATTAGCTTCCTTCAAGTTAGCTTCCATTTCCATCAGTAACAAGCTTCTTCTCAAAGCTCATTAAGAAAGTTTGGCTTGAGCCCCTAGCGGACCTTGTGCCAGCTGACCAAGTGACACCTGCGGCAAGAGCTAGTACTTGTGCATACAACACCGTCGCTTCCAAGTTTGTTACGAACTACCGGGTTGATAAAAGTAAAGAAGGGAGTCCCAGGAGTTGCAGCATTATTGCTGCAATACTAGAGCTCACCACTCTTTTTGGTGCCATTGCCGGGGAAGCGTCAGAGTATTGGTGATTGTTGCTTTTCTTCTATTTTCTCCTACAACCTTCTGCTAAGTAGTTTATTCTATTTCCATTCTGCAATTTCATTTCCGCAAAATTAGAGTAGACATTTCCTGCTTTCATAGATTAGCTTTTGAATTCCGCAATTTCAATTCTGCAAGCATAGCTTAGCATTTCAATTCCGCAATTTCAATTCTGCAAAATAGATTAGTCCTTTCCTGTTTCCATTTCCATTCCACATTTTCATTTAAGCAAGATAGTTAGTTGCAGTTCAATCTATTTTAGTTTTGCAGGTACCAGCAGAAAAAGCAAAAGCAACCAAAAGTCTTTCCATTTCATGCCTCGTAGGAACAGAGATAAAACCGGCAAATTCTTACCCAACTCCCCCACCACATCAATGAGTCAACCTTCTCTCTTCTCTAGTAACAGTGAGCCAGAAGAACCTATAGGCGAACCTCCTGAGATATATGAAGATCATATAACAGAAGAAGAGTTAGAGAACGTTCCATATGAAGCCATGGCCGAAAACCGAAACGGTAGAAGAGAAGATGAGAGAATAGAAGGTGCCTTTCCCATCCGAGAGACCAATGGAGACATGAAAATGAAAAACATAAGTCCCTCAGCTTTACCTCACTTCCATGGATTGACTACTGAAGGGACCCTGATACCTTCTTGTTGAGTTGTTGTTCCTTTGTCGAACTTAACGAACTATGCTGAGGACCGAGCAAAAGTTGAAACTTTTCCCTCTACCCCTCAGGATGCAGCATTAACGCTGGTTCATTGGTTACCTGGAAACAGTAATCACCACTGGGGCTCAGATGCAACAAAGCTTCAACACCAAATTACGGACTACTGTAGGGTCCAAGGAAACCAAGCGGAAAATCTTTCGATGACCATGGAAGCGATGAGTCTTTAGAAGATTACGAATGAAGGTCCAACTTAGTTATAAACGGGCCAGGTGCACACTTGACCTGGAATCTCTGAAGGCTGGTTCTGCTCCGAGGAGTCCTGAAGACCTTCTAGACACCTTCAACATGCTGGCGGAGGGGACATCTACCAACTACCTTATGAGGACATAAAGACCGTGTTTAGAAACCATTCTAGGGCGGCCCGGAAGAGAGGTAGGGGGACTCCACTTTCAGCTAGTACCACCTTCTCCAAGCATGAGTTTTCCAATCAGATGGAAGACCTCAAAAGTGAGATGAGACAGAATATTGCCATGCAACTTGATACCTTCTGAATTCAGTAAAAGAAAGAGGAAGATGAGAGGGCTTTGGCCATTTTTTGTCCTAGATGCACGAGGAAGCACCCTAAGAATGAGTGTCCATTGCACTCAGTAGAGGTATGTTTTGTTTGTGAGGAAGACGACCCCACCAACCAATGCCCTACCTTGCCTGGATTTAAAGCCATGTACCTAGGGACTGAGGCAGCTATTGAACCTCTCTACTTCCTCAACCAAAGGAGGGCACATGGGCCCATACCTTACCAGCAGGGGATGTAAGGGACATCCCAAGATTATTATAACCCCAACCAATCCGCTCATATACCTTCTTGGGCCCCCCCTGCTCATCCTTCCTGGTCCGCACCTCCTCCGGGTCTTATCCATTCTTCCATACCATACTCAACCTACTTCTCATTCGTTTCACTCACATGCCCAGCCACAACCTTAGTGGAATGCACCTCAACCGGGGTGGAGGCCTCAATACAACCCTCCTCCCGCCATTTTGCCTCCACCACCAGCTCAACCACAATCATTACCTCCTGCTCCTCCAAGACAACCCCAGATGCCTGCTCAACCGAACCCGAACCCTAGCAACAGACAGCCCAACAGGTATATACTGGGGAGACAACATGCCCTACCTATGCTGTGGAGATCCAAGAGATCAACCTGCGATCTGGGAAGGTCCTTCCAGAGCGCCAACCTCCTCCCCTAGAGGAGGAGGAAAAGAAACAAGAAAGTGAACCCAAAGCCATTCCACCCTTTCCTGAGAGACTAACAGTAACCACGCAACCCAACCCAGAGGAGACTGAGCTTCTGGGAGAAATCAAGCAGTTGTGTGTGAAAATACCACTTCTCCAGGCCATAAAAGATGTACCTATATACAACAAATTGATTAAGGAGAAGTGTTTCAGGCACCCAGGTAGGCGAAAGAGAGATGCCTCAACTATCAATGTCATAAGACAACTGTCTGATCTTATGTTGGGGCAAGTAATCTGTCCAAATTATTTGGACCCTGGGAGTCCTGTAATTGATGTTCACATCAATGGCACCACCATCCACCACACCTTGATTGATATAGGGGCTGCCATTAATGTGATGACCAGGGGCACCACGCTTAAACTCAACCTTCAGAGTTCCTTAAGGAAGACCTCTATAGTACTGCAGTTGGCAGGCCTCTCCACCGTGACTCCCGAAGGGATTGTGGAAGATGTCCTGGTCTCTATTGACTCTTGGGAGTACCCTGCGGAGTTCTTGGTCCTTCAGCCAAAGGCAAAACTCACTGGATATCCCCTCATTTTGGGAAGGCCTTGGCTAGCTAATGCGGATGCTTACATCAACTGTCGAGCAGGAAGCATGACCATCAAGAATGGGCCTATGTCCAAATAGCTGGTCCTATACCGTCCTGCCCAACCTCTGCTAGAACATGACTTATCCCTCTGGTTGGAAGAAGGAGATGAGGACGAGGTCTACTCTGCACCATTGTGCATAGTGGAGGCCACCAGGGGAGGTCCTCAAACCGAGGATGATTTGATTGAGAACTTAATCCAAAATCCTCCTCCCGGTGCACTGTCCTTAGAAGAGTTGGTGGAAGATACCCAAGCCAGTGCTTTAGTGGACCTCTATGTCACTGATCCGACCTCTCCCAGAGTTAAGAATGTGGAGTTTGGCCCTGAAAGAACTTTAAATATCAGCTCCTCTCTCTCTCCCTCTTAGGAAAAAGAGCTATGTAGCCTTTTGAACCGCCATTTGGAGGCTTTTTCCTAGAGCTATAAGGAAATGAAAGGAATACATCCTTCAGTCTGTACCCATCATATTTACATTAAAGAGGACTGTAAACCAGTCAGGCAGCCTCAGAGGAGAATGAATCCGGCCCTTAAGGACATCGTTAAAGAGGAATTGCAAAAATTGTTGAATGCAGGATTCATCTACCCCATCTCGGACAGCGAATGGGTTTCCCCTCTGGTGTTGGTACGCAAGAAAAATGGGAAGTGGAGAATCTGTGTAGATTATAGAGAGTTGAACAAAACCACCAAGAAAGACCACTTCGATTTTCCTTTCATAGATCAAGTGTTGGATGGACTGGCAGGAAAGAAGTCCTTCTCTTTCCTAGATGTGTTCAGCGGGTATAATTAGATCCAAATCAGCCCGGAGGACCAAGATAAGACCACCTTCACTTGTCCATGGGGTACCTTTGCCTACCGAGTCCTTCCCTTTGGGCTATGCAATGCTCCTGCCACTTTCCAGAGAGCTGTATTGAGCATCTTTACTGAGCGGGTTCATGATTCGGTGGAAATATATATGGATTAATTTACTCCTTACGGGTCTAACTTCGAAGAAGCCTTGTCCAACCTGGGAAAAGTTTTAAACAAGTGCATTGAGTTGAACTTGTCCCTCAGTCCTGAAAAATGTGAATTCCTAATGACTGGAGGGACCGTGTTAGGTCATACAATTTCTCGTCAAGGATTACAGGTGGATCCTAACAAAATTGCTATCATAAAAAAGGTTCCACCTCCTCAGAAGGTAAGAGATGTTCAGAGTTTCCTAGGCTTAGCAGGATATTATAGAAGATTCATTAAAGATTTCAGTAAGCTAGCCTCGCCATTGTTTGGCCTCTTAGGAAAAGATGTTGAGTTTAAATGGACTGATGATTGTCAAGGGGCTTTGAATGAGTTGAAAGATAAGTTAGTGTCCGCCCTGATCTTGAGAGGTCCAAACTGGGCCCTACCTTTCCACATCCACATTGATGCCTCAAATAAAGCCATAGGGGCAGCCTTAGGACAAGTTGAGGAGAAACTTTCATGTGCCATATACTTTGTCAGCAAAAACATGTCCAAGACAGAAATGAACTATACTGTAACCAAGAAAGAGTTCCTGACCATAGTCCATTCCCTGAATAAGTTCCGACACTACATCACTGGTTATCAAACATTTGTACATACTGATCATGCTGCGATTAGATATTTAATGAATAAGCCTGATGTAAATGCTCGTATCATTAGATGGTTACTTTTGTTGTAGTAGTTTGATTTGACTATCATTGAAAAACCGGGTAAAGAAAATGTTGTTGCTGACTTCTTGTCTAGATTGGATTTTCCTGCAGGTGAAGAAGGAACAGTGGATGACTTAATGCCAGTTGAACATCTGTTTTCTATTTCAGTACTCTCTCCGTGGTTTGCTGATATAGCAAACTACTTGGTCTCAGCATAGTTCCCTCTGCATCTATCCTCAAAGGAGAAGAGCAGAATCGTGAGGAAGAGTGCCCCATTCACTTGGATTAGGGGCAACCTGTTCAAACTTGGCCCAGATCAGATCTTGAGGCGCTGTGTTAGGGAGGAGGAAGTCTTTGACATTCTCCTAACCTATCACAATGGACCTTAAAGAGGTCACTTTGTAGCAAAGAGGACTACCTTCAAAATTCTACAGGCAGGCTACAATTGGCCCACTCCTCATGAAGATGTCAGAAGATACATCAGCCAGTGTGACCGATGCCAGATGATGGGGAAACCGACTCCAAGGGATGAAATGCCTCTCCAACCTCAAGTGACTCTCGAGCCATTTGAGAAGTGGGGAATGGATTTTGTGGGTCCTATCAACCCTCCTTCAAGGCAAAGGTATTACATCATTGTGTGCACTGAATACCTGACAAAGTGGGCAGAAACAAAGGCAATCAAAGTAGCGACAGAAGAAAAGGTCGCTGAGTTTTTAAGAGAAAAAGTATTCTACAAATTTGGCTACCCAAGAGAGTTAGTCACCGATCAAGGAAGCCAGTTCACCTCCAACTTAATTGAAGACTTTCTCGCTCATCACAAGATCAAGCATAGGACTTCCACCCCATATCATCCTCAAGAAAATGGGCAGGTGGAAGTCACTAATAGAGCATTAGAAGGGATTTTGACTAAGTTGGTGAGTAGCAGCAGAAAGGATTGGGCAGATTGCCTGGTTGAGGCCACTTGGGCCTACAACACCACTTGGAAGACCACAACCAGTTTCACACCTTATGAGTTGGTCTACGGGAAGAGAGCTTTGCTGTCAATAGCGTTCGAATACAACACATTGAGGATGGCAACTCAGCTAGACCTAGATCTCAGCCATGCTCAATGTGAAAGGTTATTGCAACTGAATGGGTTAGATGAACACAGAATGCAGGCCCTCCTCCACTCAGAAGTGGTTCAACTTTAGAGGAAGATATGGCATGATCGGCACCGTAATGAAAAGCAATTCCAGCCGGGAGATTGGGCGCTGCTGTATGACTCCAGACACAAGGATTTCAAAGGGAAGCTGAGGACAAGATGGCTAGGACCATATACAGTGGAGAAATGTAATGACAATGGTTCAGTCCTTATCAGGACCATTGATAAAGAATCCATCCCCATGCTTGTCAATGGGCATCGATTGAATATCTATAGGAAACCCCTTTCGAGGCAGGAGTTCATTGAAACTGTGGAAAAATCAGTGCTGGTAATAGAGAAGGGTTTTGCCTCTGTTCCGGCTACACCTTGATCATCAAAAAAAAAAAGAAGGAATAAAAATATCCCTAGACAAAAATCTCTTTGAGGCGCCCAGGGCAGGCAGTAAGGGTGAAAATCTTATGGAGGTGCCCCTGCTGTCTCTCAGAAAATAAAGAATTTGAATAAAAAGACCTTTGGGTGAAAACCTCTCTGAGGCGCCCAAGGCAGATAGTAGGGGTGAAAACCTCATGGAGGTGCCCCTGCTGTCCTTCTAAAAAAAAAAAAAAAAGAAAAAAAAAGGAAAAAAAAAAGAAAAAAGAAAAAAGAAAAGAAGCAAGTTTAATCTCTGAAGAATTATTGCAGGTTGCAAGAATACAGTGTAGAAAGGAGGCCTCCCAAAACAAGGACAGGGGTTTGTACCAAGTTACCAGGCATCCTCACATACCCTCCCTCTATGGACACTCACTTTTTTCAGGATTTGGACATAATCTGGTCGAGTTTCAACCTTCTACAGGAAGTTTCAGGACTTTCTATAGGAAGTTCTGCATTTCTACAGGAAACATATAGTAGAGCCTTTCAGCAGGCCAGAATCGATTTTGGAGAGGGATTTGAAGCTTGAAATCTGTTGATGGGGCATGCAACCACTCTTTTCTTTTGTCCTCCACTTGTTTCATCTCCTTCCACCGCCATTGCAACAATCTAGTTAGGTATTCCTGCACAGTCATACAAGAGTTTTGTTTCCTCATATTAATTTTTTTTTCCAAGTGACAAATCAAGCATGCAAAGGCTCACACATTTTACCTGTCAAGGCTCCATCAGGACCTTTCATCCGTGAACGCAATCTTTCTCATTTTAGCATGCATCCAAGGAGGAGAACTAGCTACAGGATGTCCTACAGGAATCCTGTAGCAGTTGATCCGGCTGGAGCACATATTATGGAGACACCAGCAGCTCAAATCAAACGAAGCCGGCGCATGCAACATTTACCACCAGTGGGTCAGGTCACGAAGTCTTGCATCCAGCATCAGCCAATGAAAAAGGAGCTCCAGCGCCCGTGCGTGAAGCAGCAGCAAGCAAATCCAACATTCCACATCCCGAAGCCTGTAGAACATGTCCATGGCCACACAGGTAAGTGTCTAACCTTATTCGTCGAATTGCATGAACTATACTCTAAAATTTGCATGATTGTGAAATGTGAGGATTGAACAAGTTTGGTGGCTAGTCAACTGACCACCCACAGCCAGTCCGATGGCCTCGTGGGATCTGAACGAGCCCAGTTATGCCAAAGAGATGGGCAGTTGACACGTGGGAAGTGTCCAGTCGGGGAGAATCGATAGTGTGATAGAAATGGCAGCGGTTAATGGCAGAAGAAAGGATTTGGCGGTCAGAGACACACCAAAGAATGATGGCCGTGACGTTGGCTAACAGATCAGCCTGGACAGCTCACCCCCGTGCCATGAATTGCGTAGTAATTCAAATTGCTTGGCCGAATAACTCACGGTGAACCACTGTCATTCGCACTTGCAATTGTTTTTGCAGCAGAGTACGCGTCCTCCTCCTTTGCAGTTTGTTAGCCTGAGCTCCTCGGCCCATTCCAACGTCCTTCCATGTCTCAGACTTATCCAGAAGCATCGTGTTGTCCTCTAGAAGCCAAAAAAGCTTTCTACAGGAAGGAGCGCTACAAGAAACCCAGCAGAACAAAGAAACCTGGACTATCTACATCGAGGTTGGCAATTCGAAGGGAGGTAGGCCCGAACACACCATTCCCATGCATGATATTTCAGAAGGTGGTGAATTCGATGTGCTGGAGTAGGAAAATTAAAAGCAAGTCTGTCTGTGAATCCAAAATAACAGTTTACTTGTGGTTGCATGAAATTTCTTCATTGGTTTGCATCCAAGATTTTCTCCACGGGTCCTGAAGAAAAATTCCTCCTGTAGAGAAGTTGAAACACTGTCAAGGCTAACCGGTGGGAGAAAAAATGTGAATTTTACATGATTATGTGTATGCTGGGGGGTGGAAATTTAGCTCTGCACTCTGTTTAGGGAAACCAGAGTCGTCCTTCTGTACATGGGCAGTCGAGTTTTAAAACCGGGGAATTGATACAAAGTGACCTGTGGGATATTGTTTTCAACATTTTGAGGAGGAAACACGCATAGAATTCCCCTTCTGCTCAAAGCACAAGCCAAAACAGAGCATTTTTCACCATGCCAGGAGGGTTTATCAGAAAGGAACCCTCGGATTCCAAGAAACTGCGAGAAACTCCTGAGGTGGTAGACCTATTTTCCTGTGCAAACTGGATGACCTTCTGTGACAAAATTCAAGGTCACGATGATGAAATAATAGAGGAATTCCTAAGGTCCCTGAAGCTTAAATCAAAGACACTAGCCACTGTAAACTTCAGAGGGTTGACCCTAAAGATCACCCCACAACTCATTAGCAGAGTCACTGATCTACCAATGGGGATACCCTGGGATAAAGAGGAGAGGAAATTGGGCCAAAAGGCTAAAAACGAATTCTTCTTACCAGAGGAACAGTTTTCAGAGGATAAGAATGGGGTCCGGAGAACCAGCCTACAACCATTTTGGAGCGAAGTCAGCCTTTAGATTATGAAATATATTACCTGTGAGGGGCGGTTCAGTATTGTATATGGTTATCACTTCCGTTTGCTAACTAAACTCAGGCACAAAATGGATTTACCCACAGAACAAAAGTTGAGCATCCCCTACTTCCTCCTGCAACCCTTGATTGAGTGTGCCACAAAACTGAAGGAAGGGACACCAGACCAGCTGGCCCATCATGGGCTTATCCGCTTCTAGTAGAAGATGCACTCCATACCTATATTGCCCTTCTCTCCTGGGAGATTTTTCGCAATATGTCTAAGGATGATGATATCCGAATTTTGGCCGAGGAACTCACTTCCTCCAGCAGCGAGGAGAAGGAGCACGTTGAGGTAGAAAAGAAATCAAAGGGTTAGGAAACCCCGAGCAGACCACCAAAGCAAGGACAAAAAGAGAAACGTGAGAAAGGCCAAGCTGCTGAGGCCAAAACTGTGGGTTTAAAAATGACACAAACACCCAGGGAGAAGAGATTGCAGAGCAGGGTAGAAAGAACTAAAAAAGTCCAAGCAAGTGAAGGCACACCTAAGGCAGCCACAACCAAACTAAAGGAGAAGGCACCCCCAGCCAAGCAGGCCAAAACAGTGCCAACTAGTTCTATAGGAAGCCAGAAGGCCATTTCTACATGAAGTCCAAAAACTGCTTCTCTAGGAAGCCATAAAACAGTCAGCACAAGACTTTCTACAGGAAGTCTGGAAAAAGGGCAAGGGAAGGAAGAATCTCTTGAGGTTCTAGCTAGGGAGGCAGTAGCTGTGCTGGCCACCCTCAGCACATCTCCAAACCAAAAAGAAAAGCAGAAGAGGGAGCCTTCAATGTATTTTAAGGCAAGAAAAAGCACGAGGATTAAAACTGGCAGACCAAAGGAGAAACAGTCCAAAGGACCAATTACAGTTGAAGACACCCCATCCAAACAAAAGACATCCATCACATATGAGCGGGGAAGCCCGAAGACGTCCACATGGAAAGAAATGATGGAAAAGTTGAACTCAGAGGCCTCTCTACAGGATGCCAAGGCTGCTCTACAGGAAACATTGGCTAGGCTGAAGGAGACCAAAAAGATGGAGGAAAAAGCAGCCAAGTCATCACTGGAGGAAGAGAAGGCTGATACCATTATGGAACCAAGCCCCCAGCCCAGCCTAGGCTCTTACTATAACTTCTTAGAGGCCAGGAAAATCATTCCTCAAAAATTCACAGTGCCACTTTTCCTAGTACTAGAGGAAGAAAGAGTGAGGACCCACACTTGGATGAAGATCGCTAAATCCAAGGGGGTGGCAGATATAGGTCCTCTGGAGGAAAAGCTCAAGGAGGCCCAAAGAGAATTGGCAAGGGTACGGCATGTGGAGAGCTACCAGCAGGCCAAGCTATGGGAAGAGAATGAGCTTCTTAGACAACAGCTACAGTTACAAGGACAGAGGAAAGAAGACAGACCTCACCTCTTGGGAGAACAAAAGCAACAGGAGGAGGCCACAACAGCCAAAGATACGATAGAAGAGCCTCAGAGAGAGGAAGGAATGCAAGCTGAACTTGAGACACTAAATCGGCAACTACAGGAAAGAGAATTGCAAGGAGGCCTAGAGATACAGTCTCTAAAACAACAGATACAAGAGAAGGAGGACCAATTGGCTTGCATGGCCAGTTGGGCAATGGAAGCTCTGTAGTGTAGGTAGCTGGCCAAATCCTATGCCTTATACCTTAGGGATCAGTGGCTGCGATTTCAAATCAACACTTTGGCACAGAGGGGTATCACTCAAATCCAAAACCCCTAACAATTCATGGCTTTATGTAATAGCAGTTCGTCAGAAGACAAGGCCAAGCTATCAGAGTTCTACCTTCATAATTTGGCCCTTCCCAACATGACCTCGTGGGACCCCAACACAGTAGTAGGGGACATGCAGCTTATGGCCATGACCTCATGGCTAAACCATGAAGAAAAGAGAGCAGCAGAGGTCAGAAATGTCATGGACTGGGAACTACAGGAACCACTGCTGATTAGAGCAGAGTCAGGGGACCCCTCAGCATTGATATCCACCCACCAACACCTAGCAAACAACTCTCAGGCCCTGCTAGATTACATGGATCATCAAGCTCAGGCCATAGCACATTTTGAGGACATGGAGCGACTATTGGGGGACAGCTATGTTCGTGCTTGCACCCGTAGGAGGAACACATTGTCCCACAACCTCAAAATCAGAGAATACCACACCCCAACTAGAATGAGGGAGGCCTTGGCATGAGTGCCTCTCTACAAAAAGTCTATGCAGAATCTTCAGGCCAGCTGGATAGGCCTCAAGCTAAGTCCACCTTTGCTTTTGGGGTTGCTAGGAGGCACAGAATAAGAGCAGCACAAGCAGTGGGAAGAGGTGGAAAGGAAGGCCGGATTCCATGACAGTGAAGAAGATATTACTTCAGAAGCCTGGGATGTGAGGGAGGTGATCAAAGCAATCAAGGATGAGGAGCTGGACTAGGTGCTCAGAGGATGAGCAACCCATTTAGTGGGGGGTGATGATGAGCCTCGAATTGGCTAACTTATTGGGCTCATTTTGCCTAATTGTCCTTGTTCAATCCTTGTTCAGTCCTCCATTTTTCATAGATTATGCATTTTTTTAGTATGTTTACATCATTTGAACGAATAAGGGTGGTAACTCTACCTAGGAGGCTAATACGTGGTTATTTCAGGTTTTTTAGACAAATGTTGGAGAAAAACCGAGTAATCATGGGCTAGGTGATAGCCAAGCTTGAGGTGAGGATTCATAGGGGGGTTTTCTCTGACATTAAATGGTCATTCCTCGGGATCTCCACCCTTAACTCCGAGCTCACAGGCCACCAAAACGGATCCTAAAGGCAGCTAAACAGATTTGGGAAAAGGGACTG
Organism: Pinus taeda; assembly: GCA_000404065.3. Taxonomy (NCBI): domain Eukaryota; kingdom Viridiplantae; phylum Streptophyta; class Pinopsida; order Pinales; family Pinaceae; genus Pinus; species Pinus taeda. The sequence goes on from APFE031489349.1 coordinate 92,059, forward strand.
TCTACTAGCAGTTGGGACAACCGAGTCCCTTGAATTTAGGAGGCCTGCTAGGCCCCTCGTGATGTATAAATAAGAAGGCCTCAACCTTCGTAGTTTACTTTTGAAACTATTACATTTTTTGCACTATAGTTCTGTCACTTTTAGCTCGTTTTCTTGTAGCCATTGTGACATAACTTTCGGTTGATGACTATTTTTTGATAATGACAAGCAGTCCTATTTTGTATCAGCTCTGAGTTCTTTATAGGAGCCGTAGCTCTTAGGGTTGGGCCCAACCTGAGAGCCAAGGCCTCCTTTATGTATTTTTATTTCTCCTTTATGCATTGTTGTTCCTCCTTTATGCATTTGCAAAATTATTTTTATTAGGCAGATTAAATTGTGCTGATTAACTAGGTCGCTATTGATGGTTAGAAAGGCTTCTGATGTTTAGATTAAGTTGGTAGGATATCAATAGGGAAAAAGCTCCAGAAAAAGGCCAACAAGCACCTTTGGTTTCACCTCTCTCTCATAGGATCAGGGGCTGGGATCAAAGTAACCTTGTTGTCCCAAACAAAAACATTATTTTTTCTTTGCCATGCAATCACTAGTGTACGATTTTCGTTTGCAGAACTTGGTTACATGTTTAGATCTTTGAATGTTTCGTTGCATAGTTAATATACATGGTTTCCTTGCAAATAAAGCTCTGTTCACTCACTTTACTGTTAGCTAGATCAGATTAGGTTGGTATAACTAGGTCTTTGATTACTTGCAAGTCTTTATTGGTTTAGTTGGAAATATACATTGCAGAACACCTCTACCTCTTATTCATCCACCCAAAATTCATCAGAACCATCTATTCCATCTCCTAACTGGGTTTCTTGCCTCACGTTTGTCATTTTTCCCACATAACCCTACCTTTTTGTGCAACCATTATTTCAGCCTTCTTTGAGCAAATTCAGCCATCTACACCTTTTCCCAACTCCATCCACCAATCCCTAGACCACTTCAAACCCCCATCCTACCTCCATACCCATCCCTTCATCTTTCCTCACTCATCCATCCTCCAAAATCCCATTTCTGAACATCCTGTAGAAATTTCTGAACATCCTGTAGAAATTCCTGAACATCCTGTAGAACCCCTACAGACTTCCTGTAGAAGCTCACAAATGAGGTTTCTTGATAGCCAAACTCTGTGAAACTCTCTGGAAGGGTGTTAGGGACCCCTTAGGCCCTCTCTAAACCTTCCCGACCTCTTCCAAGCATTTTTCCTCGCCGATCCACCTCTGCACAGTCAAGAACAGTGAAAACCTATGCATGATAATTCTGACAACTTATTCAAAAATACAAAAATATGTTTTCTTCAGATAGAGGTAGTCTAGACACATGTATTTTACCTTCCTAGAAGCAATGGCATCTCTTTCAGTAGCTTGCATTCTCTTCTTTGCATCAGTAGGACTAGCTGGTAGAATTAGGGTTTGCTAGGGTTTACGCTTTCTTTCAGTTTTTCAGTTTCTTTTCGCAAGCAGATTAGGTTCCTTCGAGTTAATTTCCATCAATCAGTTAACAAGCTTCTTCTCAAAGCTCATAGAAGTTGGCTTGAGCCCCTAGCAGACTTGTGCCAGCTGACCAGGTGATATCTGCGGCAAGAGCTAGTACTTATGCATAAAACACCGTCGCTTCCAAGTTTGTTACGAACCACCGGGTTGATAAAAGTAAAGAAGGGAGTCCCACGAGTTGCAACATTATTGCTGCAATATTGGATCTCACCAGCAGGTGCATGAGTTTGGATTCATAACATGGAGAATAATCATTCTGAAGGTCATGCCTTTAGATTAAACTTTAAATGCACAAACAACATGGCTGAGTATGAAGCTTTAATCTTAGGATTGCAAATTGTAAGAAATCTTGGAGCCAAGAGAGTTTCTATCATGGGAGACTCTGAATTAATCATAAAACAAATTAAAGGAGAGTATTCTGTGAATAATTTTAGACTTAGCCAATACAAAGAAACTGTTCTAGATCTTATTAAATGACCTCTTGAAATTGATTTTGCAGCTATTCCTAGGAAACAGAACATGCAAGCTCACAGTTTGGCCACTTTTTCTAGCACTTGCAGATTGCCTTTTCAGCCCATTCACTAGTACACTGCAGAGGTAAGACACAGACCTGTTATAGCTAATAACTTGAAATATTGGCATATTTTTTCACAAGATTCTCAAATATATGATTTTATGAATGTTCAGGGAGAATTCAAAAATTGTAACATAGATATTGATTGTACAGTAGATGACATCATGGATAGTGAGATAAATATAAATGCTGTAGATGTAAATAAACCCAGTAATTTCACTAAAGTATAAATACATAACTTAGAAAAAGTAGAAATAGAAGAATTAGTTAATAATGATTATGAGATCTTAAGCCTTAAAAATATTTTTTTTCCTTAGGGATTAGTTCCATTAGAAGATTTATTTGATTCAAATGATGTAGCTAGGAAACCAAAAATGGAGCCTTTAAGATCAGACGTAGAAGAATTCAACCTGGGAATAGAAGAAAAACATAAGATCATTAAATTATCCAAGGCATTACCTCTAGCTGAAAAGTTGAAATACATAAGTTTGTTTAAAGAATTTCAAGATGTTTCTGCCTGGAGTTATGAAGACCTCAAGTCTTATGACACCATCATTATTCAACATAAAATACCCATCAAAGAAGATCACAAACCCTTAAAAAAAAAAGTTAGGAGAATTAATCCAGTTCTTATGCCATTGATTGAAAAAGAAGTAAAAAGGATGTATGAGGCACAAATCATAGCACCAATTAGATATTCAGATTGGGTCTCTAATTTAGTCACCACAAGAAAGAAAACATGAGAAATCAGATTTTGTGTTGATTTTAGTAACCTAAACAAAGTATCACTAAAGGATAACTATCCCCTCTCAAAAATGGACCACATTCTCCAGAGGTTCGCAGGGTCATCCAAAATTTCATTACTTGATGGATTCTCTGGATACAACCAAAAATTAGTTCAGCCAGAGGATCAAGCAAAGAATTCATTTACCACTCCTTGGGGTACTTTCATGTATCTAAAGATTCCCTTTGGAGAAACATTACAAAGAGAAATGGACATAGCTTTTGTGAAAGAAATCCATGGCTTTTTAGTTGTTTACCAAGATGATATCATAGTGTTTTCCAAAATAGATAATGAACATCTAGATCACCTAAGAAGAGTATTCATTAAATGTAGAAAATTTGGCATTTCTTTGAATCCAAAAAAGGCACTCTTTGGGCTAGAAGAAGGTAAACTCTTAGGACACATAATTTCAAAAGAGGGCATTAGAATTGATCCAGCTAGAATAGAGGCAATCCTAAACATTAGTCTCCCTAGAAACATTATAGACTTGTAATCATTCTAGGGTAAAATAATTTTTATTAGAAGATTCATTTCTAACTTAGCATAACTGATCAGAGAATTAAATAACATGTTAAAGAAAGATGCAACACTTAAGTGGACAGTAGAGGCTAAGCAGTATTTTGAGGCAATCAAAGAAGCCCTTACTAAAATACCTATCCTCATAAGTCATGATTTCAAAAAATATTTTATAATTTTTTCTTTTTATTTAGAACATACTATTACATCAGTCTTGTTGCAAAAGAATGATCAAGGTTATGATTAGCCTATTGCATTCTTCAACAAATATTTGAGAGATGCTACACTAAAGTATAATATAATGGAAAAATAGGCACTTGCTTTAGTAAAGGCTATTAAAGATTTCAAAGTGTACATTTTATACTCAAACATCATTGCATATGTTCCAAATTCAGTAGTAAAGGACATTCTAACACATAATGGGCTTGAAGGAAAGTGAGACAAATGGATTGCCACTATTTTGGAATATGATATTAAAATAAAGCCCACAAAACTAGTCAAAGGCCAAGGTTTAGCTAAATTCATGGCTGAATCGAACTGTCAGGCCTTAGATATAAATTTCATTGGTGTTCTATATGATCAAGAAACGATGATGACTCCACAAATCAGTGAATATTTTTTAGATTCACCTTGGTATACAGATATCATATTTGTTTTACTAAATTTACAAGCTCCTCCTATTTTATCTAGAACTAAAGGTAGATTCTTGAAAATGAAATCAATGAAATATTGTATCATAGACAATGCTTTATTTTGGAAAGATAATGGTGGCATTTTGTTGAATTGTTTATTAAAAGATGAAGCTGACAAAATTATGCAATAAATGGTTAGAAGACAATAAGAATACTTGGAACAAAAAGTTTGTTAATGCCTTATGGGCAGTTAGACTCACTACAAAAAAGTCTATTGGTACATCTCCTTATCAACTTGTATATGGAATGGATGTTGTTTTTCCATCCTCTTTAGGAGTACCAATGATGAAAATGATTCAAGAACTACAAGTGGAATCAAATGATATCCAATGGAGGATAAATCAAACAATACATTTGCAACAAACTAGAGAAGAAGTCTATGTCAAATCCCAAGTGATCCAAGATAAAATCAAAAATATTTTTGACAAGAAAACCAAAAATGATGATTTTTACATAGGTGACAAAGTACTCAAATGGGATTCCAGAAGAGAAGAAAAGGGTAAACATGGTAAATTTGATTTCCTATGGCAGGGCCCCTATATCATTTATGGTTACAAAGTTAACAATGCATTTTTCCTGAAGCACTTAGATGGAATAGATTTACCAAGTGGACCAATCAATGGTAGAATGCTGAAGCATTACTTATCCCCAGATTAACATTAGTTTAGTTGTTTACTTTTCTCATTGTACGTAACATTACAAAGTTTAGATTGGATTGGATGAGTGCCTTTTGAGGTTCAAGCCCGAAGAGAAGGCGCTAAGCTTTGAAAGGTGTACCATCATATGTATGAATAAAGCAGATCACATAGAAGTAGTTACAAGGCAATCACAGTCAAAGTTTAAAAGGTTACTGATCTTAAAGTTCTTGAAATTTCACCAGGAAATGCCATCCCCATGTGGAGCCACTGTTAGGGTCCTATAATAATAGGATTCATAATTTTGAAGTGACTATGATCAATCTTGTAATATTGTACATATATTTGCTTTCTGCAAAATGTTTTCCTATATGAAAAATAAAAAATGTAAAGAGGGTAAGTCCTAAAAGAAAAATCAAAGGACTAAAAGAAAAGGATCAAAAAAGAAAATAAAATATGAACCCCACCACAAAGCGATAAAAAAATAGATTTTGAAGGTGATGCAAATTCAAATGCCACTACTTTTTAAGTTGCCTTGCAAAAATAACATTGTGTGCAGCTTGTCAAAAATGCCACAATCCATGATGGTCAAGTAGTTTAATCTTGATTCTTTCATGTTTTAAATTTCATGTTGATAGATAGAGAATAAAGATATAGCCAAATTGTTTAGTCTTGGTAGATCAGTAGTTAGGGAGAGAATAGATAATGAGATCAACAGTTTAATATGAGCCATTGGAAGTTATAAGGTCAGAATTAGATAGTTTGCTTATCAAAGAAAAAGAAATAAAGGGTCAGCAAGCTCAAATGCACCCAATAAATGAAGAGAAAATGCTAGGATAAATAAAGGGTAGGTAAAAGAGGTTTTGGAATGCACAAGGTTGCTAGCTCAAATGCACCTTCATCATGCTTGATCCTATGTTTTGTGTGCAGGAGGAATTATCAAAGAGAAAGGACATTCACTAAAGCTCATTCACTAATTTCCTCTCATTTCATTAAACCCCTTACATATATAAATTATTAATTTTCTTTTATTACCCCTTCATTACTTTCCATTCCCTAATATTTTTCCCCTTATTGGTTCCAAAAGACCCTTTCTTCCTCATTTCCCCTTGTAATAATCCTTTCCCTTCATTTTAACCCTTTTCCCCTTTATTTCACACCTTTCCCTAGACATTCCCTTTAAAAATCATCCCCCCCTTATTAATTTCCCTTTTCCATTAAAAACCCACTAAACCCCCTTATCCTAAGTTTTAAAAGTTAAATTTATTGGGTCCCATTGAAAAACCCTCCCTGATACCCTTTTAACTCAACCCTTAAGTTATTTTATAACTTATAGTCTTGCTTTATGTATTTAAACCACCCCCCCCTGTTATAATTGCCCGACCCTCACTAAACCTTTGAATATATTTAGCCCACTGCATTATTTATCTCCAGTCCCCACCAACCACACCCTGACTTGGCCCTTGCAACTCTGCCATGTGATAGCTCTCCAATCGTCCACCTCTAGATCCAACGGCCCATACCCATATCGCGTGCTCCCATCGTTTGATCTTTAGCATCCCAAAAGCACGCGAGATTCATGGTTTTTCCCGAGCGACCTTTTGCTATGTGGTAGCCCCACATTATATTGCGCGCTCTCAAAAAATATCACCCTCCACTCAAAAGTGGTGCGATATGCCATAAAACCGCCTCCCTGCATAGGATGAAACCACCTACTATTCACACATTGATTTCGCACCCAAAAATTAACCACTATAGTTTAAAAACCAAAAGGCCACCCTTTTTACCCTTTGCACTGTTATTTCATTGCAAAGAGCCTCTGTTAACCAATTCTAATGCCCAGAAAGCCTGCGCAACTATTTTAACCAACTTTACAACCAGAACATGCTATAGAATTTGACTTGAAGCAACAGAAAGACCATTCAACCCTCAGAAAGCCTCCACTACTACTGCAGAACCCTGGCTGCACACCAAATCCTTATTTTCCAGGTATTCTTGAAAAAACCAGAAAGGCCCTCTACTTAATCTCTGCATAGTAATTATAAAAGGTTAATTAATTGAATTAATTAAAACCTTTCCAAACTGAAGAAACCCATTGTGCATTCGAAGAAACCCTTTTCTGCAGACTATATTCATCCTTCCCATTATTCCAGAGCCCTTGACCCTACACCTTAAGGAATATAGTCATTAATTCAATAAAGTAAACAAAATTATGGCTTCCCAAAGCATTCTGAATGAAAACCCCAACAAACCCCTCACCTAGATATTGACCACCTCTCATTGGCCAACAAAGATTTTCAAATCAAAGGCACTGTTTCCCCTAGCCATCTGTTAAAACTCCACTGCTGGAGTAAAGAAAAATTCCTCAACCATAGTGATGATATTCAGTTATGGGAATCAAATTTTCCCAAATACTTGTTCCCATAGGTATACCAGTTCCCTGAAATCATCCACCTATGCCATCTCTACTATATCCCAAGCCAAAGAGCCATAGTCTCTCCTAACCAATAGATTTTGCTTACAATAACCACAAAATCAATAAACCAAATGTTGCAGATCTAGCCAAAGACAAATGAAACCCCATTTTCCATTGATAACCTACTTGAACTCTACTTGAAGTTGGATCTTCCCAAAACGTCTCAAATATTTCATACCTTCACCCTTGAAGAGGCCCATATTCCTATAGACAATGCTCCATACTCTGCTACTATTTTGTCTGAGAGGGCCAGGCAAATTGTAACCATGCTCTCTTATATTCTAGGATATACCACTGATAGGCATGTGGATGAGCCTATACTTGCTTTTCTCTCCATTTTTTTCCTAGGCAAGCCTCTAGATGCAGTTTTCAATTTTTCCCAATTCTTGGTAGACAGAATCCATGATCAATTGATTAGATTTCCAGATGAAAGAGTATTCAAATACTCTTTAGTATTTTTCCACATGTTCCTCTATTTCCAATCAGACAAGTTTCCAATTGATATCCAAGAGTTGGACACTGAGGGCCATCCTAGATCTGTCATCTTTTGGACACCCTTAATTCAAAAGTATTCCACTGTTTTTAGCTACAAGGAGTTCATTGATTCTTTTGTTTATCTAGTTGTCAATATGCTAAGCAGTAGTAATCAACCCAGGATCAGTGATGAGATCAAGAGATTTTTGCAGTTGTCTAAGAACAGTAGAATAGGAGACTAGTACTTATACCAGGACCACACTAAGATCAGGATATATGGATGCCATCGCACTCCCTATAAGATGCCCAAATTCTCCCCATGAGGATATTTTCATTAGAGTATATTAGGCAGATTATAAATTCAGATGACGTAAATTTTCTATCAGCTAGGAAGAAAACACAGTTTAAGATAAAAAACCAGCTTGGTCCTTTTATTTGTAATAATAGGGAAGCTGGAGAAGAAGCAGGGAAGTGTTTATAGGAAATGAAGTTCAGTAGCAGTTTCATGTGGAGATGTGACCCTTTGGGAGTCATAAACAAACTAAGACTTGTTCAAATTGAGTCCTTTTATGAATGAGCCCAGGCTAGACATTGAAAAATATGCCAACCAGTTAGAGTGGTTGGAAAACACCTTGATAGATATGGAGAAATAGATGGATACTAGTTCCATTCTGCATACTCTAGCCCTACAAGGCATAAATGTAAAGAGGACCAGGGAAGAAGGTTCTTGCTTAAAGATAGATATAACACATGATAGATTTGAAATCATGTACAGGAAGAAGCCCACTCTAAATCCTGTCAATGAGAAAGAAGAGACAGTTGAGACAGTTAAGACACTTCAAATCATGGATACAGATGCAGGGGTCAGAGAGAGCACAACTCTAGCAATTTCAGAGGAAACTCATCAACCTTGCACCTCTAATATTCAGATTATTTAGAAACAACTTAGAATTAAGGTCTCATCATCAAGCAAACTAGTGGATAAGGAAAAAGACATAAAGGAGAAGTATAAAGAGATCAAATTAAGAAATAAGGCATTTAAAGCTGAAACATATGCCCAGTATTTCAAACAGACTCTTAGCAATCAGAATAGGTTAATGTCAGATTTTGACATTAAAATTGGTAAAATGCAAATGACATCTTTGTAGCCTACAATCTGGTAGCCTATGTCATCAACAGATTACAAGAAGACACAATTTGAAGTTTTGGCCAGGGATGTTCACCCTATTGATCAAATTGAAATTCATAAGTAGGTAGGAGAAATGATATACTCAACGATTACCAACAAGGCCATGAGTGTTCAGAAATGTCAAAATTCTCTAGACAACATCACAACACATTTTAAGCTAGAGAAAGCATCCTCAAAGGCAAAGGATAACAAAATCAAGTCACTAGAAGACTTGGCTATTGAGATTGGATATAATCCAAATGACATCAAGGCTATTGAAAAGCTCATAAAGAAGACAAATGAAGATATTGCTGCATTGAGGAAGCAACTGAAGTTGCCTCCTTCTAAACATCCACAAATTAAGGAAGTTCTAGAGAGACAAACCCGGAAAAATGAGATGATGGACGTCATTCTTCAACTAAATTCCCAATTGAAAGAAATGGAGAATGAAATGAACAAGTTAGGACAGGAGAAACATGCCACCATTGAGACAACTACTACTACCGCTATTCCTACAGCCACTACAACAATTCCTTCTACTTTGGTAGCTTCATTGGCCCAACAGCTCCACTATCTACAACACTTCCAACTGCATCAACAACTACATTGGCAACAGGTTCAACAACAGCAACTCATCCTAGTGATGAAGAAAGTAAATTGGTCAAAGCCACGAAGGATATGTCCATCCAAACCATTGAAATAAATAGACTTACGGAACAAATAAAAATTCTAGAGGACGAGAAGAAACTAGCTCAAATTATGCATAAGAATGAAGCTCAAAAGTCAAATAGGTCGAATGAAAAGATATAGAAGTTGGAAAAAGAGTTGACACTGAAAGAGCCACTAGCCCAAGCAAAACAATTTTTATGGGCCAATATCATTGACTCAGTCAATGATATTTTGCCATCTATATAGGTGAAATTTGAACAAAATGACTTGGTCAAAGAGTTTGGTGATGCAATTCAAAGGGTTAGTGCTAAACTTGGAAATATGCCAGAAGAAGCGTCAAGAATAATCCAGTTCCTTAACTCAAAGAATAAGTATGAACTGTAGGAGCTTGGAATAGATGACAAAACTGGGACCATACTAGAGGTAAAAAAGGTAATCACTAAGAGGAACCTGATGACGCAACTTGATCTGGATTTAAACAGGAATGCAACAAATTATAGAGATAACCATAAACACAAAGATGCAATGGAAATAATACTTCATTTCATTAATGTAAAATATTGAGATATGCTTACAAACAGAAAATGGAAATAAACAGCTAGGGCAAAGGTAGCTTATCTCTGAGAAGAGATGTGGTGGCTACATGCCTCTAAACTATGTTACAATGAGGCTCCAAGGCCTATTTATTGTTGAGAAACAATGGAAAACCCTTCACATCCCAAAACCTAACCCTAGAAGATGAAACGCCAAATTGTGGGCTCCATTTGGGTAAATTGGTACATCAATTTCTCGGGGTCATAACTTTGGCATACGATCTACGTTTGATGCGTAAAATAGCTCATTAGAAAGATCTATTTGAGCACTACCACTTTGGGAAGGGTAAAATTGGTCCATGGACCTATGTTTCCCCCATATTTCCTAAAAAACATCGTTTAGGGCCTCAAAATGGCTCTGGAAGTTCAGGACCCGAAAAACTGCTAAAAATAGTACACTGTGCTACAATTTAGGAAACTGAAAAAAAATGAAAGAGATAGTTGTGGGGGTCCAAATGGGATAGGTGGGTGGCCACCAACATCCACCTGGATCATTCCTCCCCCCTTAGGAAGCAATGGTCCCCATTGTGTTGAGTTGCTCTCTGAGATGAGGAAGCTTCTGCTGAGCTGGGTCTTTGGTGAGCTATTCTACAATCTTTGATGTGTCTAGAAATGGTGGGAAGCATGGTCAATGACGGTCCACATTGAACACTCGGTGCAAGCGAAGGAATGGAGGAACGTTGTGCTTCAAAGCATTGTTTCCCGTAGCCTTGGTACCGGTGTTAGGACCATGTCGAAGTGGTCTGAGTTTCTTATGGGTTCTGGTAAGGCGTTCGCTCTACAGATGTAACCAAACTTTGTCACCCACCTGAAACTTGTGTGGTACCCCCATGGGTGAGGAGAAGTTGTTCCTATGTTTTATCATGACCGTATTCCTTTGCTGCTGCTACTGCATGGAGGAACCCTTTGCAGGGGTTATGGATGTAGCAACGATCTTCCCCTTACTTTGGGAGCAAACTAGGCAGAAAATGAATTTCCTAGTCTGGGAGATGAGTTTGCTGCCTTTCTTAGCAGTGATCTAAGAGGTGGCAGTAGGTGGGGTTACCTCAAGTATCCTATATAATGAATTACCCAAAGAAATAACTACAGTGCGAGGCCTTGACTCATACACAGCAAGTATGGCTAGCCTAATAGTACATCACAAACATCCAGAGGTGTAACATCACACAATACCTCATCTGTGAAGGGCTTGATGCTGTAGGGAAGGTGGCACTGCTGGCAAACTTTGAGATCTCATCCTTCATGAGGCCACCCAATACTGTACGGCTGCAGGTGTGGTGTATTCGGTAGGCACAATCGCTTCACGATCTCTGCTGAAATGAGGTTCTTTTGGCTGCCACTATCAACAATGAATTGCAGTGACAAACCCTTCACCCACATCTGTGAGTGGAAAGACGTTCCCCCTCCTCTAGATCTTCGGGCTCATTTTTCCGGATCTTGGCGGTGGCAACAATGGTGTTGGGATCCGCATCAATGATTTGCTTCCCTTTGCCATTCCCCTTGTCAGGTTCTAGCTCAGGATCGGAACATGCATCTGATTCTGAAGCCTTCAACTCAGCCACCAACGACTGCTTGGTGCGACACTCACTTGTGTTATGAGTGGGACTCTTGTGAAACTCACACCACTTTCCTGTGTCCTTCTTCGGCTTCGTGGTGTTGTTCTTTTCTTGTGGCTTCGACGGGTTGTCTTGGGCAGGGAAAATTTTAAGAACCCCCCCTAAATTTACATGTATGATAAATGGGCGAATCTCCATGGTATACAGGAAAAAAGAAAGGTGATTTTATCAATAGTATGATATGTATATATAATTTTCTGGCGAATCTCTCACCAGGCATGGCGAATATTTTGCTCAATTATAAAATCTTGTGTTTATTGAATACACAAATGAAATCATTGCATTTCTTTAAAATATCTTTTGAAATCAAAATTACCGAAATTACATATCGATAATCTAGTGGGTGTAAGATAAAATTCACCCGTGCCATTCACAGAAAGCATGAGAAAAAACCTAATACTATATATAAAACCAAGAAAAATTCAAATTCATTACTTCTATGTTCCTGTTTGCAATTAGAAAAATTACCCAAATTACAGTCTATTTACTCCAATTCTAGGGACCTCGTAACCACCCTGCCAATACACAATGTTCTCGTTTGCAATTAGAAAAATTACAAGTATGTTCCCGTTTGCAATTAGAAAAATTACCCAAATTACAATTTGTTTACTCCAGCATTTGTTGGAAAGTTATAGAAGGATGACTAGTGCAATCAATCCATTCCTTTTAGCCCTGGATTTGTTTCAGTTTAAAACAGAAGTATACAAATATACTTGTCCAATGTCTATGCTTTAACCATTCACCTTAAGATGTTTTACAATATAATTTCCTAAGTCTATTTAATATCTTCATTATCATAAAAACCAACCTATATCCATCTTAACTCCACATCTACCACTCTTAGGGGGATGAAATCTATTTATCCCTCTGAGCACTTGGTAGACCCAGAATTAAGATGCATCTAAGATAGAATTTCCCCTTTAAATAGTCTATGCTCACATGAATACCATGGGTCAATACCATGGGTTATCATAAACTTGGAGCTTAAAAATTACTTTTAGTAATTTATTAAAATTAATAAAATTAATAGTTGATTTTTATTTTATTTTTATTTTACCAAGCTAAAATGTTTAACATACATTAAATTACGACATCCATTTCATTTTGCGTGGAATACCATGGGTCAATACCACTGTGCCATTGTTATTTTTATAATACTAATATTAGGGTTAATAATGTTTTTTTGCATGGTATTAATAACAATCTAGTCCATGGTATTTGTCCCATAGTATTTTGCCCATAGGTTTTACCTAAATATAAGGCATTTTTTGAGTGCTCGTAAATATAAGGTGACTTATGGAGTAAATATAAAAAAATGTTTTATTTCTTTACCATACATCTCATTTATTTAAATTTTTATTAATTTACCATACCTCTTTTACAAATATGGTATTTGGCCATAGGATTCACTTAAATAAAACCTCTTTCTTGAGCCTTCATAAATAGAACGAGGGTTATGGACTAAATATAAAAAGAGGTTTTATTTATTTACCATGCGTCTAGTTTATTTATATTTTTATTTATTTACCATAACTTTTGAGTAAGTATAAAAAGACGTTTTATTTATTTACCATACCTCCACTTTATTTATATTTTTATTTGTTTACACCCTTGCATGTATATAAGGTGACTTATGGAGTAAATATAAAAAATGCTTTATTTATTTACCATACCTCTCATTTATTTATATTGTTATTAATTCACCATACCTCTTTTATAAATATGGTATTTGGGCTTTTGGCCCATAGGATTCACTTAAATAAAACCTATTCTTGAAAATGGGTGAATGGAAGGTTGTAATTCCTAATTTCAAGGGCTAAATTTACCTTTTTTACCCTCTCCCTTAAAATAAGGTGGGCTATTTGAGGTGATTTGTAAAAATGTACTATGATACAAAATATTTGCCCACTAAAAATTGAAAACCCCTTAATTTCGCCAAAGGGCGAACATTCGCCCCTAAAATCACCCCTAGTCTTGGGTCACCCTGCCTTGGCTTTGTCCTTTCGTCTTTGAATTCGTAGATCCAAAGTCTCGCTTCTTCTGTTTGAACTTTTGCTCAATTTTAACAGCGTATCGGTATGCCATGCTGAGCGAGGAGATGTTCAGGAACTTCATCTCTTCCTGGATGCATCTGTGTAGGAAGCTGTGATATTTGAGTACCAGACGTAGATCATAATCTTTGATACCCAACTGTGTGCGAAGGGTATGAAAAATTTTGGTGAACTCTGGCACATCTTGGTCCCTCCCCTGTCGCAGCATGGTCCACTTTATGTATTTGTCCTCGTAGCTTTTGATAGGGTAGTAGTACTCCTTAATGGCATCCTGAAATGAATCCCAAGTGGGTGCGGCTGAAAATAGTGAGCTTATGCTTTCATTCTTCTGCTCGCAGTAGGTTTCACAATAGTCCTTGATGTGGGGGGCTACTTTGAGAAGAGCGAAAACAACCTTTTCCCGACTCGAAAATTCATGAATAGAAAAATATCCTTCTAGAAGATTTAACCATTTATCTAAAACATCTGCATCTATTTGACCCTCGAAGATGGGGATTTCAAAATTAACTTGTACCTTAAATGGTGTGGCATTTCAGAGTAGCTGATGGAAGCCGATGCATCACCTCTGGGTAGCCATTGAAGGATTTGTGCAAAGCTATCCATCATCATGTTCCTTTGCCAATCGAGGGCTTCTTTGAGCAAGATTTTGATAGGATCTCCTACCCCCTCATATTTCTTCTCATCTGCCATGGGAGGGCGTCTGGATTTGCGAGGCTGGTCTTGCAAAGGTTCAACCAGTTCAAGCCCTAACTCCTTATATCCCGACCTCGTTGGGGACATGCAAAGAAAAACAGAGAAAAAGCAAACTGCTCTGATACCACTGTTCTAGATTTAAATAGGAACACAATAAATTATAGAGATAACCATAAACACAATGATGCAGTGGAAATAATACTTCGTTTGTTTAATGTAAAATACTGAGATATGCTTACAAACAGAAAATGGAAATAAACAGCTAGGGCGATGGTAGCTTGTCTCTAAGAAGAGATGTGGTGGCTACATGCCTTTGAACTATGTTACAATGAGGCTCCAACACCTATTTATTGTTTAGAAACAATGGAAAACCCTTCACATCCCAAAACCTAACCATAGAAGATGAAACACCAAATTGTGGGCCCTGTTTGGGTAAATTGGTACATCAATTTCCCGGGATCGTAACTTTGGCATACGATCTCCTTTTGACAGGTACAATAGCTCGTTAGAAATATCTATCCAAGAACTACCACTTTGGGAAGGGAAACATCAATCCATGGACCTAGGTTGCCCCCATATTTCCCAAAAAACGTCATTTAGGGCCTCAAAACGGCTTCGGAAGTTCAGGACCCAAAAAAATGCTAAAAATAGTAAACTGTGCTACAATTTAGGAAACTGAAAAAACTAAAAGAGATAGTTGTGGGGGTCCAAATGGGATAGATGGGTGGCCACCAACATCCACCTGGATCACAACTTGAGGATAAATGCCAAAAAATGGAGCTAGAAATAGGCAGCTTTATGGTGAAATTTGATGCTTTGAGGCATAAAGTTCTACCTAACCCATTGGTGATTGATGACGAGTTAATGCCACATGAAGACTATGATAAGAGAAATAGAGAAGTGGCAAAGGAACAAGCCAATAGTTCCTCTATGAAAGGGAATCCTACAGGAAAAGTCCTTTACCATACTTTTGAGAACCTCTTTTACCTCCAACATGAGGTAAAACATCTTTTTGTAAACAAGCCCACCTTTGCAAAATACATAGAAACTGATGAAGTCTACAAAAGAATGGTAAATATTAAATTACCAGATATAGAGACTTGGGAAAATTTGAATGATTTACTGTGAAAATGCAAGGTAAACATTGAATACAAAGCAGTGAAAGAAAAATAAGAAATCGACTAAGTCAGAGAGTATCAGATGAAAAACAAAGTTTAAAAATGAAAAATATCAGTCAAAGGGCAGAGTAAAAGGACAACCAGTGTAGATCAATAGCCAAAGAGAGAAAGAAACAAAAGATCAAAATAGAAAACAACAAAATCAGTAAAACATGGGACAACTAGCCTTTTAGTCTCTTAGGTGTCTCTATATTCTTGCATGAAGATATTTTATTCTCCTTGAATAAATCCTAAAACAGTTTATGATATTTTGTAATAGTTTTTTGTATAAATACTTCATAATTCGAAGTATAGAGTGTGGATTGCTAAACATTTTTATAGTTACATTGATATGAAAACCTGAGGGTTTATTGTAAAACTTTTCAAGTATTGAAGGCATAAAGACATTGCATTACAAGATTGATGTGTTGGGCCACTTTAGTGAAGTATCTTTCATTTGTTAAATTGTTTCTCAAGTATTTCACATACATACATGTTTTCCAAATTTGAATGAAATATCTGGATTTTTATTACAGAATTTGTTTAAGTATACTCTGTCTTGAACAATTATTCATTTTTGTGTTTTCTTTTGTTATCCAGAGTAGGGAATTCTTCATTGCTCCCTAGTTTCGATTGACCTCTTTTATTTCCCTCATTATCCGGTTTGAGGAATCCTTAACTTCTCCTTGATCCCGATTGAAAAACCACTTCCATCCAGCCTAAAAGATCTAAATTTACTCAGCTACCTTGCCATGTGAACACTATCTTTAGAACTTAATTCAGTTCTGTTTTCTTGACATTTGGTCTCCATGGCCCAATGGTAAAAATACACTTATCTATCCATCTAAATCAATTATTCCACCACCAAATCAAATCAAAAACTAACCAAGCTTAAATAACTAGAATAAAATCAATTAATCCAACAAAGTTAAATCATTAAGAGAGAGCCCTCTTTGAGCATTAGGAAGGCTAGATCCTGATCTCAAAAGTAGGTTTGTGGTTACCTCTATCATTTTTTTAAACATAAGATGATAGAGGTAAGGGATTCTTAGGGAATTTTCCTGAGATCACCTCACCCAGTTCAAAAACCATCCGGAAATCTAAATCTTAACCAAATTAAAGAATTCCATCACACCATGGCTATCCAGAAATGGTAAGGTAAAGTTGAAACCACTGTCACACCTCGAAAAACCCATGCCAGTGACAAAACCAAATACACACATGCATGTACCATGCATGTCAAAACTATCAAGGAAATCATATATGTAACTCAATAGCTATCTAGTTGTAGCTTCTTGATCCAACTCTTCCTTTATTGATCCTTGATTTCCTTTACTTTCTTGTCCTTCCTTTGCCTTCCTTTCTCCAATGCTAGAGTGCTCCAAGAATGATCTAAGTGTGCAAGAGTACGAGAGAGAGAATAGAGAGAGAGCTCCCAATCAAAGCTGTCAAAATGCTGTGAATTGATCCTCAGAAGACTTTTTCATTGAGGCCTCTATTTTCTTCAATTTCCTAAATTTTCTTTCAATTTCCTCTTCACATACAACTCGTGACCTTTCGCCTTCCTTTTCTCTTAATTTCCATTATTTTCATAAATAAATTCCAATTATTGCCTCTTTGCCTTTTCAAATCCTTTGCCAATTTTCTTGGCCATAATAAACAAAACAAATGCCCACTAGGATGTTTTTCCCAACATTTAGTTTGGAATACATGTCGCATGACCTTGGTCTAATTTGTGCCTTTATTAACTTTATTACATGAACTTTTAACCTAGGGTTGTTACAAATCCCTCCCCCTTAGGAGAACACTGTCCTCGATGTTTTATGACAACTACAAACATAAACACCACTGAAAATAAAAACATACTGCCATGGATATTTATAACTTAGATCGATGTAATATTTACAATGAATAACATATTGAAAAGTAAAACCAACATGAAAAGCATGACAACATAACAACCTTACTGCTTATTGGAGCTTTATAAAACAACTCATTATAGTATTTACAATAACAACCATACATGAATATGTACATATACCAAAACTCCTTTGCCTCAACCGAAAAATAATGAAGGATACATAGCCCACATCTCATCAACCATCTCCCATGTAGCTTCATCAGCCCCAAAGTGCTTCGACTACACTTTAACTTTCTTGTAACAACCTCCTCCCACATTTACCCAAGTTAACCAGTCTGTTGGGATAAACATGTGATGAGAGGCTACTACAATCTGATTCAACCTCCTAGGTCACCTTAAGGAAGTGGAATTAACACAACACAAACAATTTGACCTTATTCACATACCACAAAACCTACAGGAGCCAAGCAACCCTTCTAGGTGATTAAATTGTGCAATAACTTGACACTTCACATCCATAGAGCCTCAGTCACTCCTATGACATCGGCATGCATATGACTGGGGCTTTCTAGTCACTCTCACAACATGGATATGTGACCGACTGGGACTTTTTCAACTAGTTATAGGCTTGTGAGCCTAGATTCTGTGACACCTTTTCAGGGCCAGGAATTAGGCCATTGCCCATAACTCCGTGAAACTTTCAAGAATGAAACGTAACATTGAAACAGTGATACAAATGAAAATACTTGAATAAATACTTGACTAGACCCCTACTAGCCATGACAGGCATTTTGTTAAACATTTCATAAATATGCATTCTACAGGTCATAACAACATATCTGAGGAGAGGGGTCTCATACTTATTTGAGAATCACTAAAAAGCATTGATTCCTTATCATCTATTAGGCCATATATTCATTGTACATTCATTTACAATCAAAACAACATGAGATCCATACATCATCATTCTCATAAAACATGCTCATAACCAGCATATAACCAAAATAAATATCAAGGATACATCAACCATAAATGTCTCATAAGAACCAGTACATTTTCTCATAAAATACCAAGGAGAAATAATTCTCATTAATGAATGAAAAATCCAACCCGCTATGGGACTACCAGGTTCCACCCAAGCGTAGGTCGGTTGAGCCAAGTATCTCTTCAGCTAATCACCCCCACACCATATTTAAGGCATGAATGTGGGACTTATAACCAAAATCAACCAGGGCTTCTCCAGGCTACACTACCTCACCATTAACAATAGAACCAGGCTTTACTGCAATCCCCACCAGATCACTAGGCCATAGACAATAAACATACAATACCTGACTTTACCGCAATCCTCACTGGAACAGTAGGCCAAAAAAAACATGGATGCCACCAAATCTCTCCACCTACACCATGAGTAATTTTTACATCCCAACCTCTTTGCTTTACTGTGTATCCCACCATTACTGGTCAAGGGATTCCTAGGTCTATGAGGTCTCCAGCCTCTAGGATTTACTGTGTATCCCATCCTGAGATTCCTAGGCCTAACTAAGGGTACTCACCACTAAACTTTACCATGTATCTTGCTATTATCGGTCTAGGGATTCCTAGGCTCAATCAAGGTGTCCAAATTTAGGCTCTACTGTGTATTCCATCCTGGGATTCCTAGGCCTTGTGATAATCCTGGGACCACCCCACTCAACTTCAATTCCATCCAACAATCCAACTCAATCTCATACAAAAGAACTGCCACACCATGGCTATCTGGAAATGGAAAGGTTAGGCTGAAAAACATTTTCAAATCTCGTAAAACCCATTCCCATGACAACAAGATAACCAAGAACACACATGCATAAACATGCATGCTAAATCTAGCAAGGAAATCACACATGCAAATCGACACTTGCAAATAATCCTACCGTAGCTATGAGATCCTGCTCTTCCTTGCTTGATCTCTACTTCCTCTTGCCTTATTTGCTTTTCTTGATCCAATGTTGAAGTTATCCAAGATAACTCTAAGTGTCCAAGAGTGTGTGGGAGAGAGAATATAGATAGAGCTCCAAAACTAAACTAAACAAAACCCATGAATTGATTCTCATAAGCCTTTTTATTAATGAGGCTTTATTTTCTTCATTTTCCATTATTTTCCTTCATTTTCCTCCTCACATGAGACCTGCATCCTTTCACCTTCCTTGATCCAGATTTAAACAAGAATGCAACAAATTACAGAGATAACCATAAACACAGAGATGCAGTGGAAATAATACTTCATTTCATTAATGTAAAATATTGAAATATGCTTACAAACAACAATGGAAATAAACCAGCTAGGGTGATGGTAGCTTATCTCTGAGAAGAGATGTGGCGGCTACATGCCTCTCAACTGTGTTACAATGAGGCTCGAAGGCCTATTTATTGTTGAGAAACAATGGAAAATCCTAAACATCCGAAAACCTAACCTTAGAACATGAAACGCCAAACTGTGGGCCCCATTTGGGTAAATTGGTACATCAACTTCTCGGGGTCATAACTTTGGCATACTATATTCGTTTGATGTGCACAATATCTCGTTAGAAAGATATATCCGTGAAATACAACTTTGGGAAGAGAAACATCAATCCATGTTGCTCCGAGTTTTCCCAAAAAAACCTCGTTTAGGGCCTCAAAACGGCTCCGGAAGTTCAGTACCCAAAAAACTACTAAAAATAGTAAATTGTGCTACAGTTAAGGAAACTGAAAAGATAAAAGAAATAATGGTGGGGGTCCAAGTGGACTTGGCAAGTGGCCACCAATATCCACCTGGATCATTCCTTCCCACTCAGGAAGCAATGGTCCCCATTGTGTTGAGTTCCTCCATGAGATGAGGAAACTTCCACTGAACTTGGTCCCTAGTGAGCCACTTGCCCTGGTGAAGGCGTTGTCCTGCTTTGACAACTCGATACAATTGGATATTCCACTGGCGAGTGTACTTGATCCGTGTGTCCATGATTCAATCAGTTGCAGCTTGTTCCATGCAATATGGATTTAACTATGTGGGTGTGAGTTGTTCTGCAATGTCGGATGTGTTTAGTAATGGTGGAAAGTATGGTTGAAGGTGGTCCACATTGAACACTGGGTACAAGCCAAGAAATTGGGGAATGTTGATCCCAAATGCATTGTCTCCCACAGCCTTGGTAATGGCGTAAGGACCATATCAGAGTGGTCTGAGTTTCCGATAGGCTTCGGTAAGGTGTTCCTTTTGCAAATGCAACTAGACTTTGTCGCCCACCTAAAACTTGTGTGGCACCCGATGTTGATCATGTTGTTGCTTTCACTTTGCATTTGATTTGTCCAGAATGTCATGGACCTGCTAGTGAATATGTTGGATGTGCTCAATGAAGTTGTTTGCCTTATCTGTTTCGGACTGGACATGAGCTGAATCTGCATGAATAGCTGCAAATGGCATGGCCACATCAATGGGAAATAGTGGCTGGAATCCGAAGCCCACTTGAAAAGGGCTGTGGCCAGTCAAGCTGTGGAAAGCCTACTTGTGGCTGTGCTGAACATAGGGGAGGCTCTCTTCCCATGTGTGTGGATGCTTTTGAGTTGCACATGCATAGAATCTGTACAATCATCTTGTTGACAACCTTTGTTTGACCATCAGTTTGAGGATGGAAGGCTGTGGACTTAGTGAGTTTGTTGTCTAGCACCTACCAAAGACTGGACCAAAATGTACTGAGGAACCTGCTGTCCCGATCTGAGATGATAGACTGTGGGATCCCAAAGTGTACCCACACTCATTCAAAGAATAGTTTAGCTGTGGCTTCTGCTGTGATATTCTTCTTGCAGGCCACCATAATGGCCATCTTCGAGAACCTGTCGACAACCACAAAAACACAGTCGTTTCCATGCTTAGTGGAAGGAAGGCCTGACATGTAATCCATGGATATGGATTCCCAAGGTCGAATAGGGGTAGGCATTGGGGTATATAGGCCTTGCTTCTTGATGGTTGGTTTGGCAATGTCGCAAATAGTGCATGATCTGATGTACTTCCCGATATCCTATTGAAGATTCAGCCAATAGAAATACTTTTGCAGTATTGCCACCATTTTCTCGACCCCAAAATTCCCAGCAGCCCGATTGTAGTGTGCTTCCCAAATCATCTTGGCATGCTCGCTTGAAGGAACATAAAGGTGACCCTGGTGGCATAATAGGGCATATTGGAGGTGAAAATCTGGAATATGCTGACCCTCCAAGAGTTTCCGGTATGTGTGGCCGAATTCTGGGTCGCTTTTGTAGAGAAGTTCCCAATCAGAAGTCTCATGCCCACAAGAGTTGAGCACTATGGTTAAAGCCATGATCGGTGGTTGACTGAGGCAATCTGCAACATTATTGGTGTTGCCCTTCTTATAATTGATATTCAAATGGAACTGTTGCAGGTATGTGGACCACTTTTGATGGCGATCATTCTGCAATTTCCCTTGGGTCTGTATTAATTGTAGGGGTTGGTGGTCTGTGTGAATGATCATTTCCTTCCCCAAAATGTAATTATTCCATTGTCGTCATGCCTGCACAATGGAATACATCTCTTTTTCTTAAGTTGGATACTTCCAGACTATGTCTGAAAGTGTCTCACTGTGATATGTCACTGGATGCTCATGTTGAGTAAGGACTTCCCCAATAGCATAGTCAGAGGCATCTGTCTCGACCACAAATGGTTGTTGCAAGTCTGGTAATGCGAGCACTGGTGCCATGTAGAGGTGATCTTTCAACTCTGTGAATGCCTTCTGTTGAGATTCAGACCAAAAGAATTTTTCTTTCACTCCTCCCTCGGTGACTTGACTCAAGGGCCAAGTGATATGAGAAAATCCCAACACGAACCTGCGGCATAAGTTGGCAAGACCTAGAAAGCTACAGAGCTCTGTCAGAGTGGTTGGAGATGGCCAATCTTGAATGACTTGGATCCTGGATGGATCCACATGCACCCCCTGTTCATCAATAATGTATCCCAGATACTGAACCTAGGTCATGCCAAAAGTGCATTTCTCCAAATTGGCACATAACTTGTGTTGCCGCAGTGTTTGGAGAACTTGTCGGATGTGGTGGAGGTGCTCTTCCCAAATCCAGTTGAAGATCAGGATGTCATCCAAGTATACCACTACAAATGAGTTGGTGAATGGCCACAAGGTGTCATCCATTAGCCTCATGAAGGTTACAAGAGCATTCATCAATCTGAAAGGCATAACCAACCATTCGAAAAGGCCCTCCTTGGCTTTAAAGGCAGTCTTCCACACATCGGAGGGTTTGATTGGTACCTGGTGATATCCTGACTTCAAATCGATCTTGCTGAAGTATGTTGCCCCCTTTAGTTGGTCTAGAAGGTCATCAATCTGTGGGATCGGGTACCTATTACAGACAATGATCTTGTTAAGTGCCCAATAGTCAATACAGAGTCTCCAAGTGCTATCCTTCTTTTGTACCAACATGATCAGGGTCCCACAGGGCGATGAACTCATACGGATTTGACATTTTTGCAACAGCTCCTGAATCTGCCTCTTGATTTCATTGTTCTCCAGAATCGAGCACCAATAGATTGGTCCATTGGGCAGTGGTGCACCTGGGATCAGATCGATGGAGTGCTTGACTTGACAGTGCAGAGGAACCCTTGTGGGGAAGGTGAAGATGTCCTCGTACTCCTCCATGACCTTGTCCATCTGTAGTTGTTGTGCAGAGGGGCCCTGCCTGGAGGTCGTGACCACCGTCTTCTTCTTCCCTTGAGGGTGTATCATCAGGAAAACAAATTTCCTAGTTTTGGAAATGATCTTACTGCATTATTTTGTAGTACCCAAAGAGATGGTGGTAGGTGGTGCTACCTTCGGTATCCTATACAACTTATTTCCCAAAGTAACAATAACAGCACGGGGCCTTGATTCATACACAGCATGTTGCTTCCACAAGTATGGTTGTCCTAATAATACATCACAAACTTCAAGGGGAGTAATGTCACACAATACCTCATCCGTGAAGGGCATGATGTTATATGGAAGGTAATACTGCTGGCTCATGCGAAGATCTTGTCCTTGGTGAAGCCACCCGATGGTGTACAGTTGTGGATGTGTTGTGGTTGGTAAGCCTAGCCGCTTCACGACCTCTACCTAAATGAGGTTCTTTTGGCTCCCGCTGTCAATAATGAACTGTAGTGGGGAGCCCTTTATCCACATCTGGGAGTGGAAGAGATGCTCCACCTCCCTTGGATCTTCAGGTTCCTCCTTCTGGATCTTCATGGTGGCAACAGTGGCATTGGGCTCTGCATCGATAATCTCCTTCCCTTTGTCATTCCCCTTGTCGGGTTCTGACTTAGAGTTGGAACATGCATATGATTCTGAAACCTTTAGCTTGGCCACCAATGACTTCTTGGCCTGACACTCACTTTTGCTGTGAGTGGAGCTCTTATGGAACTCACACCACTTTCTCGTGTCCTTTTTTGGCTTCACAACGATATTCTTTGCTTGCAGATTTGGCGGGTTGTCTTGGGTCAGCCCGCCTTAGTTTTGTCCTTTATTCTGTGGTTTGGGGGCAACTTTCCCTTGCTTTGGATTCATAGATCGAAAGTCTCACTTCTTCTATTTAAACTTTTACTCAACCTTGACTGCAAATCGGAATGCCATGCTGAGCGAGGGGATGTTTAGGAATTCTATTTCTTCCTAGATGTACTTGCGCAGGTAGCTGCGGTATTTGAGTACCAAATGCTACTCTGAATCCTTGATACCCAACTTTGTGTGAAGGGTATGGAAAATATTGGTAAACTCCAACATGTCTTCATCCCTTCCCTTGCCGCAGTGTGGTCCACTTTATGTATTGATCCTGATAGCTTTTGACGGGGTAGTACTACTACTTAATGGCTTCTCGGAATGAATCCCAAGTAGGTGTGGTTGAAAATAGTGAGCCTGTACTTTCATCCTTCTGCGGGCAGTAGGTTTCCCACCAGTCCTTAATGTGGGGTGCTGCTTTGAGAAGAGAAAAATAATATTTTCCAAACTAGAAAAATCATGAACAAAAAAATAACCCTCTAGTAGATTTAACCATTTATTGACAGAATCTACGTTTATCTGACCCTTGAATATGGGGATTTCAAAATTAACTTGCACCTTGGTAGCCACTGAAGGATCTAGGCAAAGATGTCCATCATCGCGTTCCTTTGTCGCTCGAGGGCTTCTTCGAGCAAGATTTTGACAGGATCTCCTGGCCCCTCCTCTTTCTTTTCATCCACCATGGGAGGCCATCGGGATTTGTGAGGCTGGTCTTGTAAAGGTTTGACTAGTTTCAGCCCTAACTCCTTATATCTCAACCTTGTTGGGGACATGCAAAGAACAATAGAGAAAAAGCAGACCGCTCTGATACCATTGATCTGGATTTATACAAGAATGCAACAAATTACAGAGATAACCATAAACACAGAGATGCAACGGAATTAATACTTCATTTCATTAATGTAAAATACTGAAATATGCTTACAACAACAATGGAAATAAACCAGCTAGGGCGATGGTAGCTTATCTCTGAGAAGAGATGTGGCGGTTACATGCCTCTCAACTGTGTTACAATGAGGCTCGAAGGCCTATTTATTTTTGAGAAACAATGGAAAACCCTAAACATCCAAAAACCTAACCCTAGAAGATGAAATGCCAAACTGTGGGCCTTGTTTGGTTAAATTGGTACAACAACTTCCTGGGGTCATAACTTTGGCATACGATCTTCGTTTGACACGCAAAATATCTCGTTAGAAATATCTATCCAAGAACTACAACTTTGGGAAGAGAAAAATCGTCCATGGACCCATGTTGCTTCCATTTTTTCCAAAAAATGTCATTTAGGGCTTCAAAATGGCTCTGAAATTTCAGGACCCAAAAAACTGCTAAAAATAGTAAATTGTGCTACAATTAAGGAAACTGAAAAGTTGAAAGAAACAATGGTGGGGGTCTAACTGGACTTGGCAGGTGGCCACCAATATCCACCTGGATCATTCCTTTTCTCTTAATTTCCTTTATTTTCATAAATAAATTCTAATAAATGCCACTTTTCCTTTCCAAATCATTTTCCATTGCCTTCTCCAATTTCCTTATCCATATTAAACCAAATTATGAACACCCACAATAGGATTTCTTGCCCAACATTTAGCTTGGAATAAGTGTCCCATAACCGTGATTATTATATTTCCTTTATTAATTTTATTTAAATGGAATTTTCACCAAGGCTATTACAGAGCCCTCCCCTTTGTGGGAACACCATCCTCGGTGTTAAACGATACCTACAACCAACAAGATTTCTATAAGAAAAAAATACTGCCCATGGAGCTTTATAACTTAGATTGTTGCAGTGTTTGCAATGATCAACCTGATGAGAAGCAAACCAACATGACATCATAATAAGATGACAACCATAATGAAATGAAACTCATAATACTTATTGGAGCTCTATAACACATCTCATGGAATTATTTACATCCATATACATATGTACATATACCAAAACATCACACCAAAACATATACCAAAAACATTTACTCAACTAGCGAATAATGAAGGATACATAGCCCGCATCTGATCCGCCATCTCCCATGTAGCTTCATTAGGCCCAAAGTGCTTCCACTACACTTTAACCTACTCAATTGTTTGGTTTCATGGCATGAGCACATTTCTTTGCAATATACACTACGGTTCCGGTTGGAATTCGCCTTTTGGATCCACCTGCAATACATGCCAGTCAATCACATGATCAAAATATTTAACATACTTCTTAAGAAATGACACATGGAAAATATCGTAGGATTTTCACTATCGGAGGTAGTGCAAGTTGATAGGATACTAGTACAATTATTTTGAGTATCTTGAATGTTACACAAAACCAAGGTGCCAGCTTGACACAAGATCTAATCCGCAAAGAACTTTTCTCTGGCTTGATGCACAAGTACACTTGTTCTCCAACTTGAAACTCCTTAAACAACCTGTTCTAATCTGCATAGATTTTCTATTTGTGTTGTGTTGCCTTTAGATTCTTCTTGATTACCTGCATTTCTTGTTCGATTTCTACTAACATGTTTGGTCCAATCAATACACTTTTCACCTAGTCACTCCATTTGATGGGAGTATTACAACTCCACCCATAGATTTCCTCAAACAGAATCATCCTCAAAGACTCTTGGTAACCATTATTATAAGCAAACTCAACCAACGGAAGATACTCTTCCCATCTCTTATGTTGATGCATCACATACATCCTCAACATGTCCTCCAATATCCAATTGACCCTCTATGTCTGTCCATCTGTCCGTGGATGATAAGTTGTGTTGAATTACAACTCTATACTCAAACCTGCAAACAACTCTTTCCAAAATCTATAAGTGAACTTTGCATCCCTGTCTGACACAATCTTCTTCGAAAAACCATGTGATCTAACCACATCTTTGATGAAGACCTGTGCTACATCACTAGCTAAATAAGTAGACTTCACTGGAATGAAGTGCACTATGTTTGTCAACCTTTCCACCACAACCATCATGGAATCACATTATCTAGATTTTCTTGGAAAAACTATAATGAAGTCCATGGAAATGACCTCCCATTCCCACTCTGGAATCAGAATTGGTTGTAGCAATCCACTTGGATGTTTACACCCTACCTTCACCTGCTAATAGTCCAACAACCTAGCCACAAACTCTACCACATCCTTCTTCAGGTTTGGCCAATAATAGAACTTCTTCATTGCAGTCAATGTCTTCTTATATACTGGGTGTCCTGAATACGGTTTCACAAGAAACTCCCTCAAGATAATCTTCTTCATTAGAGGAAATTTTAGCCAAAACATGCCCATGAAATTTTCACATAATTTCCACATCATAATGTGTAAACCAATCAAAATCCTTTAAATCTAAAAAGAGGTACATGTAGATATTTTGGAGGAAAAAGATGAAAAAACTTATTTTTTTTTTTAATTGTACTTTTGGCTTATCGCCTTATAGGTTTACTCAAATTTCAAATGTAGAGACTTGTGAGATGCGGAATTAAATTCCGCATCCAACGAGTACCCATCCTAAATACTTTTGAGAAGACCCACATCGATAAAAATTGAAGATACATTAAAAAAGTGTGTTGAACATGCTTTTTTAATGTATCTTCATTTTTTTATTAATATGGAGCTTCTCAAAAGTATGCATGATGGGTACTCATTGGATGCGAAATTTAATTCCACATCCAATGATTGTCTACACTTGAAATATGAGTAAACCTATAAGGAGATAAGCCAGAAATACAATTTAAAAGTACTTTTCGTATTTTCCCTCCAAAATTTATATCTCTTATTTTATTATTTTAACTGTTATTTTATTATTTTCCTTAGGAGGCCAATTTTAGGCTAAAATTTCCTCTAATGGAGATCACTACTATCTTGCATATATATCCTATCCCTAAATCTGATTAAGTCATCTGCTGAGAGATGATAGTCCACATCATGTGCACCTGTACCACTACCTGTACTTGTACATGTACTTTACTATAACCTGTGCCTGACCTCCATGTACCTATTATCTTGCTGACCTATCTATTAGATTTGATTATGAATATTTGTCCCATAAGAACTCATAGTTGCTATATGATTCACATGTACTCACCCACTAAGAGTATCTGCAAGCCCATTCTCTTTACACTTTGATGTACTTGATCTCAAATTCAAACTCACTAATCGTGGCTAACCATCTAGCTTGCATGGTATTCAGATTTAGTTGGTCAAATAGGTACCTTAACCCAGTGTGATCACTCATCAGTACAAACCTCCCGCCAAGAAGATATTGCCTCCACATCTTCAACGCATGAATGATCATATCTAACTCAAGATCATGTGTGAGATAGTTCTTCTTGTGCTCATTCAGTTTCTGTGACTCATAACATACTACCTATCCCTTCTGCATAAATACTTCACCAAGTCCTCTCTTACAAGCATCAGTACATACCACAAACTCTTTGTCTGGATCTATAATCTTTAACATTGGAGTGTTTGTCAATAACTGTTTCAATTGTTCAAAACTTGCTACAAATTCCTTTGTCCATTAAATTTGTTTTACCTTTCCTCTGCAGTGACGTAATAGGATATGCAATCTAGGAGAATTTCTTGATGAACCTCCTATAATAACCTACTAATCCCATAAATGATCTTACCTCTTCCAAATTTCTAGGAGATTCCCACTCCGTGATAGATCTTGTCTTCTTTGGATTTACTACTATGCCTTCCTTGTAGACCACATGTCCCAAGTAATGCACCTATATCTGAAATAAATTGCATTTACTAAGCATAGCATACAACTAATTCTCTCTCAACAATCTCAATATTGCTACTAAATGCTCGACATGCTCTTTCTCATTCTTAGAATATATCAATATGTCATCAATGAATACAATAACAAACTTGGCCAAATAAGGACACAATGCACTATTCATAAAGCACATAAAGTTAGCTCGAGGATTAGTCAAACAAAATGGAACTACAACAAACTCATAATGCCTATTCTTGGTCCAAAAAAAAGTCTTGTAAATATCCACTTCCTTTATGCATACCTGATGATATCCAAATCTTAGATCATTATTCGAGAACATTGTTGCTCCCTTCAACTTATCAAACAAGTCATCAATCCTCAACAATGGATACTTGTTCTTAAAGGTCACCTTATTAAACTACCTGTAATCAATGCATAAGCTGAGAGTACCATACTTCTTCTTCACAAACAATACTGGTGCAACCAAGGTGATACACTTGGCATAATGTATCCATTGTCAAGCATTTCCTTCAACTACAACTTCAACTCTACTAACTATTGAGTGCTCATCCTGTACGGTGCCTTTGATGTTCGTTCTGCCCCTGGTACACATCTTGAAACTGTTTTAAAATTGGGTAATTTATCACTATCTCTGCATCCTCATCCTTGTTACCTTTGTCACTAGAGATATGTACTAGAAATAATACACCCTTTTCTGTGACTGCACTTTTCCTACATAGCTGTCACCATCCTAACTGATGTTGCCTTCTTGTTACCATATAAGATTATTTTCTCTCCATTGTCATCCAACCATTCAATAGATTCATCATAACAATCCACCTTGGTCCTATGTAGATACAACTAGTTCATACTCAAAAACTTATTATATGATCCCAACGAAAATACATTCAAGTGCTAATGTAGGCATACCATTCTATTAAAATGCACAAGCTCTTACCCAATGATGAACTCTCTTCTTTGTACCTGTAGCCAACTGTACTAACCAAGATTCTACATACAATTATTTATTCAAACCACACTTATCCACCAAATCAGGGTTAACATAACTATAATTAGATCTAGGGTCAATCAAAAAAGAAACAACTTGATCACAAAGCTTACCGTCCATCTCAATGATAGATGCATGGTGATCTTCTTGCCTATTTTCAAGCACTGCATAGATATGAGGAATGCTCTGCATGACAACCCCAACAGCCTGCCCCTCATGTGCACTGTAAATATGAGGCATACCACCCTAATACTATGGAAAATCTTCCTTGAGATGCTCTTTACCACATATCCAACACTCCAACAGTCTGGTACCATCACCTCTATTTTTCTGCTATGACCCATGTCCATGTCTAGCTACATTGAACTTCTTGTATGGTGAAAGATTCTCTTTCTCTTCTGAATTTTGAGGCCTTGTTCTTTTTGGCTTCCATTTCCTTTAGCTTTTTCCTTTCCTTTCCAACATTGCTAAGATTTTGTCTTACGTTTAGACTGTTCATAGCAATGCTTCAATTTCCCAATAACTTCCTCTAATGACTGAGGCTCATCATACTCAATCCTGTCTCTAAATTCTAATCCGATATCAATAGCTCTAAGAACTTAGTCATATACTCCTCATCTATCATCGATCCCATATTAAGCTAATATAATTCCTTGGCTTTGCTATTGTAGTACCTTTATGACAAGTACTTATTTCTGAAGAATCTCTTGAATTCATGCCAAATCAACTCCTTTGTCTTGATGTCTTTGACCCGCTTCACATCTTCACACCAAATGTCTACTCTACCTTTTAGGTTGAAGATAGCTACTCTGGCATTCATATTATTTGTGTGAATATGGAACTCAAATAACTTCTTCATCCCAAGTAACCAAACCTCTACATCCTCTAGCTTCTTCAAATCTCCATCAAAGGTAGGTGGCTTAGCTTCTTAAACTCATCTAAAAAATATCCCTGTCACTCCTCTTGTAAGGATGATAACGATGACGATAATAGTGTCTGTCAAAAGCAGCACTAGAATAGTACATGTGTCATTCACCTCTCTGATCCAGAGTATCTAAGAACCTACCATCTCTAACCATGTCATCTCTATTTGGCCTGTTCCCACCATGAGATCTACTTTCATATGCCCCATTAGTCATATTTTCATGTCCATGGTTGATCCAAAGTGAGCCCTATCTCTGCAAGTCTGGCAAACTCAAATGGATTACTACATTGACTTTTGTTTGTTTCTCTTGTGCCTGCATGATTCTTTAATTATCTTCCTTTCAACTCCTTATTTCTTCCTTCAAGCTTCTCAATGTGTCTTCTAAGTCAGAAGAATTCCCAACACCACGCTACTCATCTGATACATAAGGATAGTCTCATGAACTGTAGTCTACCATATTTCTAGTCATATTGATTTCTTTTTTGCAAAACATACCTATTTGTCAAGTAAAACAAAATAGAAACATAATCAACATACCACAGTGTAGCTTGGGGAGGATATCTTGTCTGCAAGATCCACTAGATTAGAAAAATTCATGTATAAACATAATCATAACAACATAATAAAGATATGGATGGCATGCATGCATATACGATACATACAAACAATGACATGCATAATGAGTGCATAACCAACCTATACTCATGAAAAACACATCCAACCACACACCATCCACTTTCACATGGTGACATCACTAAAACCATGACGAACACCATGCATATGCAAAAAACACATATACCACAAGTATAAGAAACCCATATGCAACTGACATGAATGCATGACCAACACAACCCAGTCCAAGGGGTCAACCATGCCCTAATACCACTCTGTAACACCCTCCTCCCACATTTACCAAAGTTAACCAGTCCACTAGGATAAAAATGTGATGAGAGGTTAATACAATCTGATTAAACCTCGTAGGTCACCTTAACGAAGTGGAATTGACACAACACAACAAATCTGATCTTCTGCACATACCACAAAACCTACAGGAGCCAACCAACCCTTCCAGGTGATCAACCCCTGCAACAACTTGACACTTCACTGCCCTAGAGCTTTAGTCGCTCCCATGACATGGGCATGCATGCGATTGGGGCTATTAGAGCCTAGATCTACCTCAGGTTGAAAAAGGTAGGTCTAGGGTAACATCAAACCACGCATAACCTGGTAACTAGCCCTACCAGGTTAGGAGAGGGCTCTCTCCTTATCAATCTCAGTTAAAATATGGAAAATGACTAATAATAACTGCTGATTTAAGGCTAGTTATATTATGTTAGAGGATTTTGTTTGATTTTGATAGTTGGTTACCGGATCAAGTGAAGAATGCAGCTTTGGATCCATGAAATCAACTCAGATTTGTAGGAGGTTCTGTGAGGTGAGGTAGGTGTTAGAAAATTATAAATTATAGAGCAATGGAACACATAGAATATTGCATAAATATAAACACAGAAAATTCATAAAACTAGAGAGACATAGATATACGTGGTTCACCCAGTTTGGGCCACGTCCACCCCAAACAGCCAGTCCTTCCTTTCTATTATCCAACAAAATGAAGAGACAC
This sequence comes from Pinus taeda, assembly GCA_000404065.3. Classification (NCBI taxonomy): domain Eukaryota; kingdom Viridiplantae; phylum Streptophyta; class Pinopsida; order Pinales; family Pinaceae; genus Pinus; species Pinus taeda. The sequence continues at coordinate 124,383 of APFE031489349.1, forward strand.
AACCTACAACAGATCTGTTGTAATATCCTCTGTTTTCTCTCATAGTCTCACCTCTTTATTTCTCGCTCGGAGAATACACATCATATTACATAGCCTCAATACAATGCCCTCATTCAAAGAGAGGGGTTGCCTTCTAGGGCAAAAGACCCTAAACTAAACAGAAGTTCTACCATCAGATCATCCGCCTAATGAATGGCCTAGATTGGCTAGAAATTACTATACTTTTACAAGGCAATTTTACATTTGTTTTTAGCTTCGGGGGCACTACCCCCGAAACCCCTGCCGGGGACCACTGGCCCCTGGACCCCCCAACCGGGGGGGATAGGCTTGCCTGAACCCCCGCAAGGGGGACAAGTCCCCCTCGTACCCCCGCCCCCCCCTCCCACATGGAGGGGTGTACAAACTTCCCGGGGTATACATCCGATTGAAACAAAGACCTCTAAATAATCATGCTCCACACCCAACAATCTCCCACTTGGAGAATGATTGTAGCAACTCCACCACTACTTCATTTGCTGGACAATGACTCCTCTTTGGACCTGGTTGTTTTTCATTTTCATCGTCATCCTTGAAGACCAATTGAAACTGAGCATATTCTCAGTTTCTCACTGGTTACAACTTTTGTCAGTGTATTTGCAGGATTCTGGCTAGTGTGTATCTTTTCCAGCTTCAACTCTCCATCTTCCAACACTGATCGTATGAAATGGTACTTGAGCTGTATGTGTTTAGTCCTAGAATGAAATGATGAGTTCTTTGCAAGATTAATGGCATTTTGGCTATCACTGTATAACGTGCCCATATCATGCTCCTTACCCAATTCACGCATAAACCTTTGTAACCAAATCATTTCTTTACTAGCCTCTGTAGCAGTAACATACTCTGCTTCTGTTGTTTAAAGTGCAACAACACTTTATATTTTTGAAACCCAACCAAAAGCTATTCCACCTACAGTAAATACATATCCTGTAGTGCTCCTCTTGTTATCTCTGTCACCTATCATATCTGCATCAACATATCCCTGTAGAGAAATGTTTGAACCACCAAAGCATAATGCTTTATTTGTGGTACCTTTCAAATATCTGAGAATCCATTTCACTGCCATCCAATGTCTCTTTCCTGGATTGTTCATGTACCTACTTACAACTCCCACTAAATGTGCAATATCAGGGCTTGTGCAGACCATTTCATACATTAAGCTTCCAACTACTAATGCATATGGAACTTTAGACATATAATCCATGTCTTCTTGGGTCTTTGGGTACATTTCCTTACTAAGTTTGAAATGGCTAGCAAAAGGTGTACTAACTAGTTTTTCATTGGGCATATTAAATTTTTTCAACACCTTTTGTATGTACTCATTTTGAGACAATATTAATTTGCGATTTTTCCTGTCTCTAGTTATTCTCATACCAAGGATTTGCTTTGCAACTCCCAAATCCTTCATTACAAATGAATTTGCCAATTTTCTTTTGAGCACATTTATTTCCTGCATGTTAGACCCTGCAGCAAGCATGTCATATACATACAATAACAATATAATATAGCTGCCATCATTTTTCTTTTTCAGATAAACACAATGATAAAAGTGACATCTAGTATAACCTTGTTCAGACATAAACTTGTCAAATTTTAGATACCACTACCTTAGAGCCTGTTTTAAGCCATACAAGCTCTTCTTCAACCTACACACTTGTTTCTCCTTCCCTTTTACCTCATATCCTTGTGGCTGTTGCATATATATCTCTTCCTCCAAATCCCCTTGGAGAAAGGCTATCTTTACATCTAACTGCTGAAGATGCAAATATTCAACTGCTACTAGACTTAAAATAGTTCTGATTGAAGTCATTTTAACAATAGGAGAAAATATTTCATCAAAATCAATACCTTTATTCTGTGCAAACCCCTTCACCACAAGTTTAGCTTTGTACCTTTGTTTTCCTCCATCTTCTTCCTTCAGCCTGTAAATCTATTTATTCTTCAATGTAGTTTTTCCTACAGGCAACTTGACTAAATCCCAAGTCTGGTTATGCATTAAGGAGTCCATCTCTTCTTCCATGGCTAGCTCCCACTTCTTCCTGCTTTCAACCTGCATTGCTTCTTCATAACACTTGGGTTCACCAGAATGAGTCAACAATAAATAATATAATGAAGGAGAGTATCGTTTAGAGGGTATACTTATCCTGTTAGATCTTCTAACACCACTTTCAGGTGTTTCGGGTGCCTATTGCTGTTGTGGTGATTGTTGTTGTTGTGGTTGTTGATTATTATTATTTTCAGGTACCTTTACATTTTTAGTGATCTCATCAATAACTGTGTATTCCTTGTTTTCTTTTTCTTGTTTCTTTTTCTGCAACTGATTCTTATACAAGACCTTTTCATTGAATATTACATCTCTACTCCTAATGATTTTGTGATTTTCATAATCATATAAGCGATAACCAAAATCATTAACACCATATCCAATAAAGGTACATTTCTTTGATTTTTCCTCAGCTTTGTTTATTTCTTATTAATATGGACAAAGGCCTCACAACCAAAAGGCTTTAAAAAAAAGTAGTTTCCTTTTACCTATCATTCTTCTCTGGGACACCCCATCAAGGAACTTGAAGGCCCTCTGTTTATTAGATAAACAATAGTATCTACAACATCTGCCCAAAATTGTAAAGGCAATCCTGCATGCAATCTCATGCACCTTGCACTCTCCATGTTTTTTCTGTTCATCCTTTCTGACACACCATTTTCTTGTGGTGTTATTTGAATTGTTTTCTCTCTACAAATTCCATGCTCTGAACAATACCTATCAAACTCTTTGCTGCAATATTCACCTCCATAGTCTGATCCAAGACACTTCAATTTCTTTCCTCTCTCGATCTCAACCAAAGCTTTCCATTTCTTGAAAGTATCAAATACATCAGATTTATTTTTAATACAATAAATCCATGTTTTTCTAGTTGCATCATCAATAAAAGTAACATAATAACGAGAGCCACCGAGAGATGATACCTGAGCAGGTCCCCATACATCTTTACGCACAAGCTCTAATTTTTCGCTCTTCTTTTCCTTCCCAACTCTGAGAAATCTGACTCTCTTCTGTTTTCCATAAATGTAATTCTCACATAAGTCCAAATCAACATTCTTCAAACCCGACAACAAATTCCTTGAGTGAAGAATCTTCATCCCTTTCTCACTCATGTGTCTGAGCCTATGATGCCATAATGTTGCATCTGCTCCTTTGGAATTTAAAGCATTAACAAAGTTAGAAATACCATTGCATAAATATAATGTACCAACCTTCTCACCTTTTGCTATTACCAGGGCCCCTTTGGTTACCTTTCAATCTTTATATGTGAAAGTTGTCACACAACCTTCACCGCCTAACTGCCTTGTTGAAATCATATTTTTCTTCAGATTTAGAACATGCCTTACCTCCTTTAGTAGCCATTAGTTTCCATTCTGCTGGTTTACAAGAACCTTACCCATTCCAACAATTTTACAGGGTTTATCATCACCCAAATGGACTTGTCCAAAATCTCCTTGAATATAGTCATGAAAATATTTCTTATCAGGTGTGGTATGGAATGAGGCCCCTGAATCTACCACCCAGGAATCAATAATATTTTCAAAAGAAAGAATCAAAACATCTTGTAACACCTCACCTGTCAAATTTGCTTCATGATTGTTTTCTTGTTGTGCATCTCCTTCTTTTCTATTTTGAGATCTACAGTCTTTCTTTAGGTGTCCTTTCCTTCCACATTTCCAGCACACTAACCCCGATTTGGACTTGGATCTGCCTTTCCTTGATTTACCGTGATATCTTGAGCTCTTTCCTCTTTCCATTTTTCTTCCCCTAGAATCTGCACTTAAAGCATTACCCGATGTCTCACCAGAGCTTTTCCATCGCATTTCCTTGCTAAGGATAACACCGACAACATCATCAAACTTTAAAGTACTAGATCCAGAAATAGAGTTACTAATGGCCATTACTAAACCATTCCAACTTTCTGGCAATGAGCACAAGAATAACAAATCTCTAACCTCATCATCAAATTTTATCCCTACAGAACTTAATTGACTTGTAACAATATTAAAATCATTTAAATGGTTTGCAATAGATCCACCTCCTGACATCTTCATATTAAATAATAGTTTCATAAGAAATACCTTGTTTGAGGCTGATGGTTATTCATATAGTTTCGCTAACACCTTAATCAAACCCTCTGTAGTTGTTTCCTTTGAAATGTTGAAGGTGACCAATGCTACAAGTCACAACCGTATTGTTCCAAGTGCCTTTCTATCGAGAAGGTTCCATTCTTCATCTGTCATACCCGTCGGCATCTTTGTTTTTCCACCCAATGGTAGGTACAAATTTTTCTGATACAGATAATCTTCCATCTACATCTTCCACAATGAGAAGTTTTGGCCATTAAATTTCTCAACCCTAAACTTACCATCTTCCACCATTGCTCCCACTCGAATGAGGAACTCTTCTTTCCTACAATTTTATTAGCCAAATAGACCTTCGACTCTGATACTAGTTGTTAGAAAATTATATATTACAGAGCAATGGAACACATAGAATATTGCATAAATATAAACACAGAAAATGCATAAAACCAGAGAGACATAGATATACATGGTTCACCTAGTTTGGGCTACATCCACCCTGAACAGCTAGTCCTTCCTTTCTATTATCTAGCAAAATGAAGAGACACAACCTACAGCAGATCTGTTGTAATATCCTCTGTTTTCTCTCACAGTCTCACCTGTTTGTTTCTCGCTCGGAGAATACACATCATATTACAGAGCCTAAATACAATGCCCTCATACAAAGAGAGGGGTTGCCTTCTAGGGAAAAAAACCCTAAACTAAACATAAGTTCTACCATCAGATCATCCACCTAATTAACGACCCAGATTGACTAGAAATTACTATACTTTTACAAGGAAATTTTACATCTGTTTTTAGCTTCGGGGGCGCTGCCCCCGAAACCCCCACCGGGGGACCACTGGCCCCCAGACCCCGTAGATGGGGGGGATCAGCTCCCCCGAACCCTCGTGAGGGGGACAAGTCCCCCTCGCACCCCCCCACATGGAGGGGTGTACAAACTTCCTGGGGTATACATCTGGCCGAAACAAAGACCTCTAAATAGTCATGCTCCACACCCAAAAATAGGTAGGTGTTTTGGCACTTTGAATTGGGTGTGATGGTAAGTCTAAGACCAGTGATGAGTTGGAGAGGGCATGCAAGATTCATGAGTCCTCTTCAAATAGTTGAAAACATTGAAAACTAAATGTAACCTCAAGGCAGAGCACTGAATATCAATGGATTCCACCTATTTATCTTGATTCATTTAGTTATGAAAAAAAAGATAGATGCTGGCACATATACACATAAGAGACACTAAATAAAAAAGGAAGAAACAATGCCAAGACACATTACCACAAGGATCCCACAAAATGATGCAAAACCTTGGTTCATTTCCTTGCCAAACTGCAGAAGTGATTTATAATGAAGCTCAAAGCATCCACAAGAGTCCAACCTTTACAAATGACTAAAAAAGTACATAATATAGGCATCAAACCACCTATGCTAGCCATCAGGGGTCGAATCCATGAGTCAAGGAGATTTTTCAACAACATCTAAAGTAGGAACTAGAAAATAGGCAATGGAACAACATGCCTATAAAATTATGGAAACTGATTCATTCAACCTCAAACCACCTCTAACTAATGTATCTACCCCTTCAAGTCATTTTTCATCATATTTACATCATATTACATCATAAATTTACCAAGGAGAAAAGAAAAATTCAACTGATAGTCAAACTGAGTGAAATTCTAAGTTTTAGGCAAAATTGGCAAAAATTTGCCTGATGGGCAGCGCCATGAGCCTGATGCATAGCGCCACTTCAAGGCTGCGTTTTGAGGTCTTCCACTCATCCAAATCAGGCCCAAGATAGTTTTTTGGAAATTATTTCCTGTCCAGATTCTAGAACACTTTAATTTTTCTAATTTGGAGGTCATTTGGCCCTTCAAAAGTGGATTCTCCCAAGACTGGTTCCTGTGTGTCCAAAAAGTGGCAGAGAGGGCACTTTTTGAGTGTTTTTTGCCCTTTTGGTGGCCAACATCTCCTCCAAAATTAATGAAACTTTTTGGGTTTTCTTATTTTTTGATGTTGAATCCAAATCTACAAGCCATTTTTCAAGAGGATGCACCAATTCAATGCGCAATGCCATCAGCCAGAATTTCCTGTGTTTCTATTTTCAAAATTTGGAAAATGAAAAAATTGTCTCAAAATTTGCCCAATTTTGGCTCAAATCTACATTATGGGTTACTTTGTTGGGCTAAAGTAACATAAACCAAAATGTTGAGCTTTTCATCCCTCTTTTCGCCTTTTGTTCCGTTTTTTCCCTACATCTGGAATTCTTATGGCCTCTGTAATGATAGTGGGTGAAAGAATGAAGTTTATCTTTGCAAGATGTACCATATTGTTATCCATGTTTATCACAAACTGCCTTGCTAACTCATGGTGAAATTTTATCCTCTGAACCATCTCACAAAACTCAAAACAGGACTGATATCTGAAACATGTGGTTGCTGGAGGGTAGGCAAGAAGTTCACTCATGCTGATAGGTTCCTCCCTGATGATTCTACCACCTTTATGAGGTTTCCTTGGCTACAAATTCCTCTCTCTAAAACTATCACTTGGGGTGTCTTCTTCATATTCAAACTCACTGTTTCACTCCATTTTTGTTTTTTGGGATGATTTAGTGAATAATGGATAGTTATGTAAAAGATGAGTATGAAGAGATTCTTTAAGAAGGAAAATAGTGGTGAGATGAAATGAGAGGGTAGGTGGGTGTACAAGGAGCTAGGGTTTTATGGGAAGGGGTTTAGGGTTTGGTGAAGCGATTAATTATTATAGGGAAGTAGGGGAAGATGATATGGGTTAAGTGAGATGGGATTTAAAGGTAAATTTAGGGGAAATAATAATGGAAAGATGGAGACAAGTGACAAGAGCTTACAATGGTGAGAAATCAAGTAGAAGCAACTAGGGTGTTGGATTTTAGGATGCTAACCACCATCAAAGCATAAAAACCCTATGTGAGATCAAAAGAGAGTTTACTTAATTGCTTGGAAGAGAAATACAACAATGAGAGTGATTGGAGGTGAAGTTTGAGGGGTTTGAGGCATTACTGGCCAATACACAGTGCCAACAACCCAATGCATAGTGTCCCCCTGATGCGCAGTGCTAGTGTAAATTAACACAGGTGAAAACTGCCTGATGCGTAGCACCCCTCTGATGCACAACGCCGACTCTCTGATGTGTAGCGCCTCCCTGATGCACAGTGCCTTTTTGCAGACAACTTTTGAAGGCCTTCCCGGTGTTCAAAGTGGGTGTGTGATAGCTCGTTGAAAATATTGTTGAGTCTACTTTCCAAAACATCTTGAATTTTTCAATTTTGATCTCATTTTCCATGTCAAAAGTCAAATCTCCCAAGACTGGTCAAAATGTGCAGAATGAGACTGCCTGAATGCAGAGTGTTGTTGTAGTCAACTTTTGAAGGTCTTCCTCAACTCCAAATTGATGTCATGATATCTCATTGGAAAGATATCTCTATCTAGATATCATTTAAATCATCAAGAAAGTCATTTGAACATCCCAGATAGGTGAAACCTTTATTTTCCCAAGGTCACTCTAGAAGTGCATCAATTATCTTGAGGCCAATAATGTTTTCGACATTTCTACCAAACCATGAAACCTGTATAAAAAATAAAAGAGGTTTTTCTTCTTAGGTCGATTATGGACAAAAACCTCTCTAAATTTTGTCAAATTCATCTTTCCTTGCTCATAAACATAGTTTTAAGAAAACCTATCCCGATATGTGGAACAGGGGATTTGTAGAAATGAAGGGAAATGAAGGGGATGAGGGGATTATAAATTCTTGAAAAAACTTTAGGAAGTAGGGAGGGATGTTAGGAATCATGGAAAAGTGGAATTTTAAAGATTGAGTGAGGGGAAGGTGTCCAAAAGGGCAAAACATAGGCCTAGCCTAGCAAATTGTCAAATTGTAGCAATAAACTAGGGTTTGTGGGAAAATGATGAATTTGAGGGATATGAGTGATGGGAAGCATTTAAAAAGGTATACTAAGGATAGGGGAAGGTGTATGAACATCAAGACACAAGTTCTGTTGATAATTTTTCCATCCAAGAAAAATGACCTTCAAAACCCTAGGAGAGGAAATGAGGCTTACCCAAGTACAACTGAAGCACGAACAAGGTGTAAAATGACCCATTGGAACCTGAAATGATGATGAAAACTATTTGAATGATGGTACACTAAGTTGACTGGTGACATGGACCGACACTTGGAAAACTTTGGAAAGAGTGAAAACAAACCCTAGACCTAATACCTAGTAACCAAATTTTACTTGAAGACTCGCTGAAATGACAAAAGTTGACTTTGACACCCTGAGACCACTTTGTAAGAGCATATTTGATCACTGATGGAAGGCTTCAACAGTTGACACTAACATTGGCTCCATTGGGGATGGTAGCTCCTTGGAGGTGCCAAGAACACCGTAGACCAAGTAGCCTTATCCTTTGGGCAAGGAGTCAAAAACACAAAATGAAATGGATGACCAAAAACTGATAACTCAAATACATAGACTGACTCTTACTCAACTAAAAATTGACTCAATACTAAAACATAACTGATAGACTGGAAACTATACTCAAAATGGAGGTTATTCAATAAAACCTACTCTAACTCTTCCATTCATCACCTAATCATGTGAAATGAAACAACCAATGCAACCAAGTAAGCATTCTAGCTATTGTTTAAATCATCCACAAGTGCTTTCTTATGAACAATAAGAGAGAACTACTAAAAGGCAACTTCCATGAAAACTATTAAACAAATCCATTGAATAATATGGATTCTCTATCTAACTCCAAAAATAATGCATAAGGATCTTGAAATTCATGTGCACTGGGACTTAGCTCATTCGATGGATTACTTTTCTCCTCCTCATACCATGAATGCAAACTTTCGTCTAAGATTTGTGATGAGACTCCTGTTGAAAATGAGAAAGAAACCGAATGCCGGATCAAGTTTGTATCAATACTTGTTTCAAGCTCATAGTTAGCTAATGGAGAAAAGCTTTGACTACATACATCATCCAACACATCAGCAATTGGATCGTGAAAAACTTGAAAAGACTATTGCAACCCATTTTCGATTGGTTCCAATGAGATGGCATGATTTTCTATAGGTTGCTCATCCTTTATTGAAGATATACTTTGAAAATTTCCCTTCAAAAACTGAAATGATTCAAAACAGAATGGTATGGAATCATCTTGCATCATTTGATCATATGTTCCACCTTCCAAGTATTCATTTGCAACTTGACAATCAATGGCATTCAGGGGCTGCAAATCTAGATAAGAGAAGTCTTGAACAAGGATCTCATTGCCCTCGAGATGGTCCAAAATTAGAACTTATTGATGGTTGATTTATGATTGAATGAAAGTTTTCTATGATGATCTGAAATGAAGCAAAACAAAAAGGCAAAGATCCTTCACTTACTTCAAAATTTGTTGCACTTTCCTCCTCACTTCCATAGCTGATATGTAACGGTTGATCATTGTACTCGAACTGCTAAAAGTAAACTTCCTCCTTCCACAAACCTACTGCTAATTTGTCTGTAAGACTAACCTTTGTTTAGAGTACATAATCATCATCATATTGATCAAATTTAGGCAAACCATCATTAAAAAACACATCATCAAGCATACATGTCATATCAAGAGATCTCTCTTCTCCAAGATGATCTATAAAACAATCATTATTAGGTGTATGAAAACTAGGATAATAAAGAAAATGTTTTGGATCAACAACTTGTTCCTCTTCAATTAGCGAGCCATGGTCTTGAACATTATACTCCTTCCTTGCGGTGATCCTTTTCATCATCTCTTCCACTGCACTTACCAAACTATCGAGCTTTACCTCTAAAGATGTCGATTCCTCTAGATCTATGCTCTTCGTCTCTTCTTCCTTCAACTTTGCCCTTCTGATTAGAAAAATAGCCTCTACATCTACTGCATTGTTTTGCATCTCTTCAAGTGTTGCAAGGTTCCTTTCTCTCCACTGAAACTCCATTTCCGGATCAAAGGCATCTGGGTAGTGCAAGAGAGCAGAACCAGGAGGAGGTCTTATATTAATCAGCATCAAAAAATAGACCTGGTTAAACCTGGCATAAAACTATTGTATTGTCTCCCCTGGCAATCTTTTTAGCTAGTTATAGTCTTCTATAATCAAGAAAGGGTTTTTTCTGACCACCCACTTGTCGAGGAAAAATTTGATGAACTGATCGAAATCTGAAATGCTCTCATCAGGTAGGGTTTTGAACCAACTCTTGACTTTGCCTTGCAAAGAAAGAGAAAAAATTCTAATACTCACATCCTCTTCATCAACTTCAAAAAGGTCAAGAAAAGACTCAAAATTAAATACATGTCTCTTAGTAGTGATGTTTTCACATTCACCATCAAATCTTGGTAGATATAGGTAATGATTTTTAGGGAAAGCATGGGATATAGGAGGTAAAATTAGAGGCTTATATCGATCTGGAATTTTACAAGGTATAGGAATATGTACAGAAGGTGTAGAATCAGTCTTAGTCTCTTGAGGCTAATCAATTTGAAGACGGTCATCACAAGATTCAGAAAAAGGGTCTTGATCAAGATCAAAGGCATGTGAACATTTTGTATTCACAATCTTCCCAAGGAAAGAATCAAATGTAGGTCTGGGATCTTTTCTCAAACACAGTATACTTCATAAAGCCTTCTTGACATTCTCAGGAAAAGAGAAGAAATAATTTATAACAAAGAACATAATGTCTTGGATGAAATTCCAACTTGAATACTTAATCTTTCCATATTGTCCTTTCATTTTTCTGCTGGTCAGGTTCATCCTCCAGTGGAGTCCTTGGATTTGATCTCAAACTGATTTGGAGTCGCCAGGTGAATGATTTCAGCCTTCCGATATCTGATTGTTGTCCACCATCAACAATCATATCTGAACTTGATAAAATTGCTGAGGAACATAAAACTACGCTCCCCAGTGTATTCGCCACTATGTTAGAGCCTGAATCTACCTTAGGCTGAAAAAGGCAGGTCTAGGGTAACATCAAACCACGCTTAACCTGGTAGCTAGCCCTACCAGGTCGGGACAGGGCTGTCTCCTTGTCAATCTCAGTTAAAATATGTCAATTAGGGCTTGAGATGACTAATAATAACTGCTGATTTTAGGATAAGTATATTAAGTCAGAGGATTTTGTTTGATTTTGATGGTTGGTTACTGGATCAACTGAAGAAGGCAGCTTTGGGTCCAGGAAATCAACTCAGATTTGTAGGAGGTTCTGTGAGGCAAGGTAGGTAGGTGTTTTGGCACTTTGAATTGGGTGTGATGGTAAGTTTAAGACCAGTGAGGAGTTGGAGAGGGCATGCAAGGTTCATGAATCCTCTTCAAACAGTTGAAAACATTGAAAACTAAATGTAACCTCAAGGCAGAGCACTGAATATTAATGGATTCCACATATTTATATTGATTCATTTAGTTATGAATAAAAAGATAGATGCTGGCACATATACACATAAGAGACACTAAATAACAAAGGAAGAAACAATTCCAAGACACATTACCACAAGAATCCCATAAAATGCTACAAAATCCTTGTTCATTTCCTTGCCAAACTGCAGAAGTGATTTACAATGAAGCTCAAAGCATCCACAAGAGTCCAACCTTTACAAATGACTAAAAAAGTACATAATATAGGCATCAAACCACCTATGCTAGCCATCAGGGGTCGAATCCATGAGTCAATGAGTTGTTTCAACAACATCTAAACTAGGAACTAGAAAATAACTAGTGGAACAGCTTGCCTCTAAAATTATGGAAACTGATTCATTCAACCTCAAACCACCTCTAACTGATGTATCTTCCCCCTCAAGTCATTTTTCATCATATTTACATCATATTACATCATATTACATCATAAATTTACCAAGGAGAAAAGAAAAAGTCAGCTGATATTCAAACTGGGTGAAATTCTGAGTTTTAGGCAAAATTGGCAACAATTTGCTTGATGCGTAGTGCCCTGAGCCTGATGCATATCACCACTTCAAGGATACTTTTGGAGTCCTTCCACTCATCCAAATCAAGCCCACGATAGCTTGTTGGAAAGCCCTGCCTATATAGTTTCTGAAACACTTTGAATTTTCTTATTTGGAGGTCATTTGCCCCCTCAAAAGGGGATTCTACCAAGACTGTTTCTTGTGTGTCCAAAAAGTGGCAGAGAGGGCACTTTTTGAGTGTTTTTTGCCCTTTTGGTGGCCAACATCTCCTCCAAAATTGATGAAACTTTATGTGTTTGCTTATTTTTTGATGTTGAATCCTAATATACAAGCCATTTTTCAAGAGGATGTACCAATTCAATGCGTAGCTCCGGTGGCGCTGCGCATCAGCTAGAATTTCCTATGTTTCTATTTTCAAAATTTGGAAAATGACAAACTTGTCTCAAAATTTGCTTAATTTTGGCTCAAAGCTGCATCATGGATTACTTTGTTGGGCTAAAGTAACATCAACCAAAATGTTGAGCTTTTCATCCTTCTTTTTGCCTTTTGTTCCATTTTCCCCCTACATCCGGAATTCTTGTGGCCTCTGCAATGATAGTGGGTGAAAGAGTGAATTTTATCCCAGCAATATGCGCCATATTGTTATCCATGTTTATCACAAACTACCTTGCTAAATCATGGTGAAATTTGACCCTCTGAACCATCTCACAAAACTCAAAACAGGACTGATATATGAAATATGTGGTGTTTAGAGGGCAGGGAAGAAGTTCACTCGTGCTGATAGGTTCCTCCCTAATGATTATACCACCTTTATGAGGTTTCCTTGGCTACAAATTCCTCTCTTTAAAACTGTCACTTAGGGTGTCTTCTTCATATTCAAACTCATTGTTTCGCTCCATTTTTTTCTTTTGGGATGAGATAGTGAATGATGGACAGTTATGTAAAAGATGAGTATGAAGAGACTTTTTAAGAAGGAAAATAGTGGTCAGATGAAATGAGAGGGTAGGTGGCTGTACAAGGAGCTAGAGTATGATGGGAAGGGGTTTAGGGTTTGGTGAAGGGATTAATTTTTATAGGGAAGTAGGGGAAGATGATATAGGTTAAGTGAGATGGGATTTAAAGGTAAATTTAGGGGAAATAATAATGGGAAAATGGAGACAAGTGACAAGAGCTTGCAATGGTGAGAAATCAAGTAGAAGAAACTAGGGTTTTGAATTGTAGGATGCTAAAACTACCATCAAAGCATAAAAAACCCTATGTGAGATCAAAAGAGAGTTTACTTGCTTGGAAGAGAAATGCAGCAATGAGAGTGATTGGAGGTGAAGTTTGAAGGTTTTGAGGCATTACTCGCCAATGCGTAGTGCCACCAGCCTAATGTGCAGCACCAGTGTAAATTAACACAGGTGAAAACTGCCTAATGCGCAGTGCCCCTCTGATGCGCAATGCCAACCCTCTGATGTGCAACACCTCCCTGATGCGCAACTCCTTTTTGCAGACAACTTTTGAAGGCCTTCTCGGTGTCCAAATTGCACATGTGATAGCATGTTAGAAAGCCTGCCGAGTCTGCTTTCCAAAAAATCTTGAATTTTTCAATTTGGAGCTCATTTGCCCTATCGGTCAAATCTCCCAAGACTGGTCAAAATGTGTAGAATGAGACTTCCTAAATGCAGAGTGCTGTTGCAGGAAACTTTTGAAGGTATTCCTCAACTCCAAATTCATCTCATGATAGCTCATTTTAAAGCTATCTCTATAGATAGCATTTAAATCATCAAGCAAGTCATTTGAACATCCTAGATAGATGAAATCTTTATCTTCCCAAGGTCACTCCAGAAGTGCATCTATCCTCGTAAGGCCAATGATGTTTTCGACATATCTCCCAAACCATGAAATATTTGTAAAAAATGAAAGAGGTTTTTCTTCTTGGGGAAATGATGGAAAAATATCTCTCTCACTTTTGTCAAATTCATCTTTTCTTGCTCAGAAACATAGTTTGAAGAAAATCTATCCCAATATGTGGAACAGAGGATTTGTAGAAATGAAGGGAAATGAAGGGGATAAGGAGCTTCTAATTTCTTGAGAAAATTTTAGGAAGTAGGGAGGGATGTTAGCAATTAGGGGAAAGTGAAATTTCAAATATTGAGTGAGGGGAATGGGTCCAAAAGGGCAAAACACAGGCCTAGCCTAGCAAATTGTCAAATTATAGCAATAAACTAGGGTTTGTGGGAAAATGATGAATTTGAGGGATATGAGTGATGGGAAGCGTTTGAGAAGGTATATTAAGGATAGGGGGAGGTGTATGAACATCAGGACACAAATTTTGTTTATCATTTGGCCATCTAAGAAAAATGACCTTCAAAACCCTAGGAGAGGGAAATGAGGCTTACCCAAGTACAACTGAAGCACGAACAAGGTGTAAAATGACCCATTGGAACCTGAAATGATGATGACAAATCTTTGAATGATGGTACACTAAGCTGAATGGTGACATAGACCGACACTTGGAAAACTTTGGAAAGAATGTAAACAAACCCTAGACCTAATACCTAGTAACCAAATTTTACTTGAAGACTCACTGAAATGACAAAATTTGACTTTGACACCTTGAGACCACTTTATAAGAGAATATTTGATCACTGATGGAAGGCTTCAATAGCTAACACTAACAGGGGCCATCTCGTTGCTCTCACAACATGGTCATGCAATCGACTTGGGCCTTTTTCATGTGGTTCTAAGCCAACGACCCTAGATTATGTGCCACCTTTTTAGGGACAAGACTCAAGCCACTATCCAGAATTCCATGAAACTTTTAGGAATGAAAAGTAACATTGAAACAATTATACAAATTCAAATGCTTGAATAAAGACTTGACTAAACCCCTATTAGCCATGATAACTATTTCGTCAAACATGTCACAAATATGCATTCTACAGGTCATGACAACAGATCTGAGATAAGGGTCTCATACTTATTTTAGAATCACTAAGAAGCATTGATACCTTATCACATTAGTTTCATCATCATCTATTATGTACCACCCTCCTCCTACATCTACTCAAGTAATCGGCTAATCGGGGTAAACATATGATGAGAAGTTACCATTATATGATTTAATCTCCTAAGTGACCTTAAGGAAGTGGAATCGATGGAAACACACCATATTAGAGCTTCCACATCAACAACAGGAGTCCCAAGAACCATCCCAACCACTCAAGTAGCCAGTCCCTGGGTCACTAAACTTTTAGACCACTAAACCCCTGGATGGTCCCTTGATATGGGTATGCCACCATCCAGGGACTTTTCTATAGGTATGCATGCACAACATGGGTATGCCAACATCCAGGGACTTTGATATGGGTATGAATGCACAACATGGGTATGCCAACATCCAGGGACTTTTCTACCTAGTATTGTGTTTGGGTCCCTAGGATTTGAGCCACTTTTTTAAGCTCAGAGCCGAGGTCACAGCCCGAGACTTAATGACACTTTCAGAATCCATAATTTACATAATGACAAGCCTTACAAATCAATAATGACTCCAGGACTAGGCCTGACCATCCCCAATTAGGACTGACATTCAATCAAACACATGGAATCAATGTAATCTACAAAAAATGAATACAATACAGAGCATGAAATAGTAATAACTCATATGAGACTTTACAAGAAGGATCACCACCCTCTTCTTTTAACTGTTTTGACAACGATTAAGTCTTGCATCCATTATCCTTTCTGTTACAAGTAAATACATGAAATAACCATAACAATAACTAGTCACATAACCATGCTTATAACTAGCATTAAACCATGAAAGTAACAATGATATAAAAACCACTAAAACCACATATTTATAATTAGAAAATCAAGAGAACTTAGCTTTTATTATACATAGGAAAATTTGACTAGGTTCAAGACTTCTATGTACCACCTAATCGTAGACATGGCTGAACCAAATATTTCTTTCAGCCAGTCACCCATATGCCATATTTCAAGCATAAATGTGGGATATCATGGATAAACCAATCCAAAAATAACCAAGGGAATCTAGAGGTTAAACCACCTCCACCCTCACCAAACCGTGATCTCACCAAAATAGACACCAAGATCACAAAACCAAATTGAGCTTGAAATGCCTCTAGACTCCATCACTATCCTTGAGGATTTTTCTGTCTCCTTTTCTCTCAATATTTATTGCAATCTACATTGGATCAGTAGGCCCTAAACTGATACACCAGTGTCTTAAGCTTTACTGCAATCCATACCGGATCACTTGGCCTTAAATTGAGACTCTACCCTCAAGATTTACGCTTATCTTGCCAAAACTGGTAAATGGATTCCTAGGCCTTTCCAAATTTTCCTCAGACCCCCTCCGCTTCGGATTCTGAAACCATCTGATAATTCCAAAGCTCAAAATTGAGAAAAACATCCTATCACACCATGGCTATCTGAGAAAAGGCAAGGCTAGGCTGAAAACCATTATCATAACCTGACAAAACCATGCCATCGACAACAAGAGAACCATATATCAACATGAAAAACCATGCATTTCAAAACCATCTAGGAAATCACACATGTAATATGTTACCTACAAGTATTCTTGCTAAAGCTGCTTGATTCTGCTCCTTCTTGCTTGATCTTTTCTTTCCATCATTTTCCTTGTCCTTCCTTTTCTTTCTTTTCCCTTCCTTGCTCCCAAGTTGAGAAAAAGATCAAGAAAAAGCTTAACACTAACAAAATATTTCCAACTGGTTCTTAGAAGCCTTTCTATCAATGAGGCCTCTATTTTCTTCATTTTCCTCCTCACATGCAACCTACGAATTTTCACCTTCCTTTTCTCCTCTTTCCTTTATTTTCATAAATAAATGTGCCAAAATACCTTTATTCATTTTTAATGCCTTTTCCATTGTCTTTGCCAAATTACTTTATCCATAATAACTGAAATGAACACCCACTAGTATGTATTTTCCCACCATTCAAATTGGAATAAGTGTCTCTTAACCGTGGTCTTATTTTCCTTTATTAAAATTTACTACATGAACTTTTAACCAGGGGCTATTACAGATTCCTCCTCCTTGGGGAACACTATCCTCGGTGTTAAACCACTCCAAGACCTGAGCAAAACCACTGAAAATCAAACATACTGCCCATGGAGCTTTATAACTTAACTCGTTGTAGTATTTACAATGATTGTTGCTAAAACATGATAAACATATTTTTTATTGGAGCTTTATAACAAAACTCATTATGATATTTACAATAACAAGCACATATACTTATACACATTTTCTTCAACCAACAAATAACCATACTATCTACAGAGCTTTATAAAGCAGATCGATACAATATTTATAATAATACACACATATACACATATGTACACTTTCTCAACCAACAAATAAAAGGATACGATGCCCACATGTGAAGTAATGGAGTCGAGAGGTCCGCACATCCACCCTCAAAGTAATACCAGGATTCACCTCCTTCCCAGGAAGTCCAGAATCCACTACAAGGTCAAATATGCATCCAATGTCCAAGACTATAATCATGTTCCACTTGTAACCCCAGTGAACAGTTATTGACTCATTGTTCTATGGTGCACTCTCAATGTGCATCTGATTCCATCTGGAAATGTTGATGACAAAAAAAATCCATCCCCGACCTTCCCTTCTCTGCTATACTTCCCTTAGGAAATTCAGTCACCTCGTTCTGTGCAGTCACTCACCTTCCAAGTTCCTCGACATCCCCTATTTCGGGCAATCCATCCCTTGGAAAGGTTTCCTCGCATCATAAGATCAACAACCAAGACATATCCCTACCTCAAAACCATCATATAGGTCATAGGATGCTCATGGAAATCAATGGACACTATTGGGTATCAGTGTCCCACAATATCTCTTCTCATTAATACTTTACCAATATACTGCGACCTGTTCCCATTTCTTTCACTATTGTTGTTGATTCTTGCAGTTGGTCTAAATCACCTAACTGGTTATTTCCGTGCTTCCTGTACCAAGCACGTAACTTCCATTAGATTTAAAATAAATTGAAATAACTTAAAATCATACCTCATTGGTGGCCCATCAATAAGGTACACTTGCAATTTTGTTCGCTTCCTGTCACAACAAGTCAAACTAACATCTTTAATCAAATAAGCATGTATAAACATATCACATTAGGTTAGCTCAAAACATAACCATCATAGATCAAAATCATAAATCATATGTAACCATCATAAACTATAACCTTAGATCAAATATGATCACCATATCACATATGATCACCATAGACTAGAATCATAAATCTCATGCATAATAAAGCTGAAATAAAATATTGATACTTATCCTTTAATCAATCCTTAGCTTCTAACTTTTTCCTTATTCTGTATGCATGCCAAATCGGTTCCCGCACTTAACAAACACCTAGTACCTTCTCCTCAACCATGTACACATACACACATACAACCACATATTACATACAAGACCATGCAATACATCCACCTACACCTGGAATACCACACATACACCTACACTGAATGTGCAACACAACACAATACATACTCCTACATCCGGTGTACACCACCACACAATGAATACACCTACACCCAATGTACAACACAATACATATATGTACACAAGAGCACAACACAACAAATAAACATGTCACAATACCACAACTACACAATGCACATACATAGTACGGCATGCCCGCAACAAAACATGTACGGCATGAAAACTACTAGATGTACACTAGTACCATATGTACAACATGTACACATTACCACCTGTACAAAACTCCACTTGGACAATGTGTACACAACACCACATGTATACGATACCATCCACACAACATGTACATGACACTGCATGTACACAACACCATATGCATGACATGTACACATCACCACCTGTTCACTGCACCATATGTACAACATGTACATTGGACCACATGCTCACAACACCACTTGTACAATCATGCACACAACACCATATGTACATAGAACCACATGTACAACATGCACACAACACCATATATACATAGCATTGAATATACACCATGTACATAGCACCCTATGTACACAACACTACATATCCAACATGCGCACAACATTTTATGCACACAACGCCGCATATCCATCATGTACATAATACAATATGTACACAGCACTGCATATCCGACATGTACATAGCACCATCTATATCTAGCACTACATATGCAATATTCACACAACACCATCTAAACCACCTTGTACATACATTTCATAAACAACATGTACACACACTATCTATACACAACACCGCATGCACGAAACATCACAGATGAAACATGTACAACATATATAACATATGCACAACTATAGTATTGCACATCCAAAACCACACTCTCTCTACTAGACAACCTTGCTTCTAGTGTCTCTCTACCATCCATGCTTATCCTAGTATGTCGTAGATGTCATTGCTTTCATTCAACTGGTGTATCTCTCAGAGTTACCTATCATAATATAAACATAGACATATCATAATCACATAATATTAATTCATATCCACATGATACGGACCTCAAAGATTTTTCAGGCTACTCTCCCCATTTGATTCCTCATGAACCGAGAATCTCTTCGTGCCATTCACTTGTAGAAGCAATCCTTCCTCCACAAGAATGATTCTTGATGACCCTGTTAGAAAACAGTATACACACACACACACACACACATCAACATAAAACAATCATGATTCTTTCAGACAACAACATAGATACATAAATATATACATGCATATATATAAACATTAACATAAACATGATCACAACATAGTTACCAAATATCATAAGGTTAAGGTTAAGAGAACTCCCTTTATCGATGCACACCATGCACAACATTGAGAAAAATAATTCCCAACATAGCCAAGGCATTTGACGCCTCAGATCCATTTGCTTCACCTTTATTTTTACCTTTCTCATGATTGTACAACCACTGTCCATTTACACCAATGGACCTAGCCATTCCAACCGGTTTTCATAATCTTACCTTCAACTTCCCCTACAAACTAAGCTTCATTTGGGTCTTACATTACTCACTAGGTTTTATTCAGCACTTCTTGAGCTGATTAAATTTCCTCTTTCCCAAAATAATTCCCAAGACTGTCAAACATAAAAGGCAAGAACAAACGCAAAAAAAAAATCATGAAAACAAATAACAATACGACACCACGAACAAAGTGGTATGGCCATACTCTAGACATAAACAAAGCTGAAAATCAAGTGCAAACAAAGCACAAAGAATCAAAATCACAAGGCTCTCAACTGACACCATGACTCAATCCCCATGGTTCCCAGTGCTTCCAAGGAAAGCTCAACCTTAGCCTTCTTTAGAATTTCATGGCAGTCTCTTTGCCATGTAATCCCCTACATCATATTGTCATAAACACATAATTGTCATTGCATAAATAAACATAATAATACATTAGTTACCTTACCTTTATGTGCCAAGTACGTTTTTTGCAACTGAACACATCCCTGTGATATCTCAAGGGATTTCAATCCTTTGATGAATCTAGCCATAACTAGAACTAGCTATTATACTTGTCAAATACATATTTATGATTATAACACGTATAATCATAATGGCAAACAAATTCTAGATTAAGAAGACTTTTTGTATTCAAAGCATTCATTTGTCCAAAATTGCGGTTTCCAAACATAGCCAAAGGAATTTTTACCTAGTTCCTTTCTTTTTCCTTTTCCTTACTGCAATTGAGTCTTACTATGCACTATCACATCACCCAAATGTTAGTTTTATATACACATAAACTATTACCTTGTCATGCTAATACCAATCATGTTGCCTTGCAACTACTCACACATGTCAATCTCACATTCCAAAGATTAAGGCATCATGTTTATGAATTTGAAATCAACCTATACCAAGTCTAACAACCATGTCATACTCAACAATCGACTCACACTCACGAGTCATAATACATAATGCTACAACTATCACCTACTTACACTCAAGTACATATCAATTGTCTCAACACATATGTGTTGGTACAACCATCTTAAAACAAGATCATTTGGCAATAAATCTTATAGACACACACTTATGTCAAGAAAGTAATCAAACATTCAAACAATAGATAGATGAAAAAATAGACACCAAACACTCAAACACAAAATAAAAGCCATAGTCAAACATTCAAACACCAAATAGACGACATAAGAAAACTCATAGCTTAATGTATCTTAGGGGCTATCTTGTATACACAACCAATCTAGATTAGCACGATATAACTTCACAATGCATTAACTCAAACATAAATAAGGTCATGATATCCATAACAATAACTAGATAACATGATCACACCATAAAATCATAAACAATTTTCATTCATGCCTAACAATCACATATGCACAATCAATCTAGATTAGTACAACACCATATCACCAATATGTGGACTCATACTTGAATATCAAAACTAGAACCATCTGCATAGGCCAATTCAGGTTAGCACAATACAAATAACATCGAGGTCTTAGATGAAATTACCCTAATCATCAAGATAACTATCATATAACATACTCATCAACAACATATAACATAATCATTAAATTATCTAACATAAAAGAACAATATAAATGCATACAACCACAAGATACTATCATTGATGACTATCTGACACATGTGCATATGACTACACTAATCAACTAGCATCTATCATGTATGTAACCATAAAAACAATAAAATGACAAGTATATAAGTAACCCTAATTCTTATAACAACCATTAACCACATACCTGCATGCCAAATACACAACACATGTATGCCGATCTTCTCTTATCCCAAGGTCTAATGTTGTAACCTCATTCTGATGATCTTCATCTCCTTTTCTATCTCAACCAACACATTAGCATCATAACAACCAACAACATCATGATGACCTAAGATTCATAAAATGACCTCAAAATGCATGTTTGACCTACTATACATGCATAACTATAACCATGAAAATGTATGCATAATAACATATGGACATTGAAATCTATAACAAATGCATATACAAATGACATGCATTCATGACTAAAGCATCCCAAAAATATCATCATCAAAATTCACATGGCGACATCACTACAACCATGATCAACACCATGCATATGCAACAAGCATATAGACCACAAGGATGAGCAACACATGTGGAACTAACATGAAAGCATGAATAACACACCATGCATCCAATGAAATGGGTGAACCATGCTTTGACACCACTCTGTAGTATCAGATATGACCCAAAGAGAGTGCAAACCATTATGATACCACTCTGTAACTCCCTCCTCCCACATCTACCCAAGTAACTGGCCAACTGGGGTAAACATGTGACGATAAGTTACCATGATATGATTCAACCTCGTAAGTGACCTTAAGGAAGTAGAATCAACAAAAACACATCATACAAGACCTTCTGCATCAGCAACAGGACTCCTAGGAAACATCCAAACCTCTCAAGTAGCCAGCCCCTGGGTTCCACTAAACTTTTAGACAACTAAACCTCTAGGCACTCCGTTGATATGGGCAAGGGTGCATCTGAGAAGCTTTGGACGCATGCACAACATGGGTATGCCAACATCGAAGGACTTTTTTGCCTAGTACTATACCTACATCCCTGGGATTTGAGCCAATTTTTCAGACCCAGAGCCTAGGTCACTGCCAAAAACTCAATCTCACTTTCAGAATCCATAATTTACATAATGACAACACTTATAAATCAAAACTAAATCCGGGACTAGGCCTGACCATCCCTAACCAGGACTGACATTTTGTCAAACAATTGGCATCAATGCAATCTACAGGAAATGAATACAAGACAGAACATGAATGAATAATAACTCATATGAGACTTGAAAAGAAGGATTACCACCCTCTTCTTTTAACTATTTTGACATCAATTAGGTCTTGCATCCATTATCCTTTCAATTACAAGTAAATACTAGGATTTACCACAACCCTCATGGATCACTAGGCGAAAAAAGAAATGAATGCCACAAAATCTCTCCACCTACACCGTGAGTAAATTTTCCATCCCAACCTCTCAACTTTACCATGTATCCCGCCATTACCAGTCAAGGGATTCCTAGGCCTATGAGGTCTCCACCATTTGGGCTTTACTGTGTATCCCATCCTGAGATTCCTAGGCCCAATCAAGGTTACTCACCACTGGGATTTACCTTGTATCCCAACATTACCAGTTAAGGGATTCCTAGGCTCAATATAGGTGTTCACATTCAGGCTTTACCATGTATCCCATCCCATGATTCTTAGGCCTTGTGAATAATCTTGGGACCACAACACCCAGCTCCGAGTCCATTCAACAATCCATCTCAACCTCATACAAAAGAACCCACCACACCATGACTATCTTGAAATGGAAAGGCTAGGCTGAAAAACATTGTCACACTTGGGAAAATCCATGCCCATGGGAACAAGAGAACCAAGAACACACATGCTTAACCATGCATGCTAAATCTAGCAAGGAAATCACACATGAAAATTGGTACCTGCGAATAATCCCAATGTAGCTACTAGATCCTTCTCTTCCTTGCTTGATCTCTGCTTCCTCTTTCCTTCTTTGCTTTTCTTGATCCAATGCTGAAGTGCTCCAAGAAAACTCTAATTGTCCAAGAGTGTGAGAGAGTGAATAGAGAGAGAGCTCCAAAATTGAACTGACCAAAATTCATGAACTGATCCTTAGAATAATTTTTATTAATAATGCCTCTATTTTCCTCATTTTCCATTATGTTCCTTCAATTTCCTCCTCAAGTGAAACCTACAACCTTTCACCTTCCTTTTCTCCCAATTTCCTTTATTTTCATAAATAAATGCCAATAAATTCCACGCTGCCTTTCCAAAGCCTTTGTCATTTCCTCAGCCATATTAAACCAAATGAACACCCACACTAGGATATCTTTCCCAAATTTCAACTTGGAATAAGTGTCCCATAACCGTAGTTATTATTTTTCCTTTATTAACTTTATTTACATGGAATTTTCACCAGGTATGTTACATTGCTTAATTTGTTGTTTCGAAGCATGAGTTGTTTTCATTGAAAAATGCACTGAGGTTTCAGATAGAATTCTCCTTCTAGATCCACATACAATACATAAAAATAAATCACATGATGAACATCTTTCACATATATTTTAAAAAATGAAACATGGAAAACATCATGGAAATTCACTGTTAGAGGTAGTGCAAGTTTGTAGGCCACTAGTCCAATCCTCTCAAGGATCTCAAAAGTCCTGCAATACCGAGGTTCCAAATTCACACATGACCCAATCCTCAAGGAGATATTCTTGG
Source organism: Pinus taeda (assembly GCA_000404065.3). Classification (NCBI taxonomy): domain Eukaryota; kingdom Viridiplantae; phylum Streptophyta; class Pinopsida; order Pinales; family Pinaceae; genus Pinus; species Pinus taeda. Next base: position 148,855 of record APFE031489349.1, read on the forward strand.
GTTTGATGCACAAGTGCACATGTTCCCCAACTTGAAGCTCCAAAAATGCCTTGTGTTGATCTGCATAAATTGCTTGTCTATCCTATGATGCCTTTAGATTCTTCTTGATAACCTACATTTCTTGTTCCATCTCTGTCAATATGTCGGATCCTATTAATGCTCTATTCATTGTATCACTTTAGTTGATGGGAGTATTAGAACTCCACCCATAAAGGGCCTCAAACATACTCATCCTAAGTGAATCTTGATACCCATTGTTGTAAGAAAACTCAACCAGTGGAATATACTCCTCCCACCTCCTTTGCTAGTGCATAACATGCATTCTCAACATGTCCTCCAAAATCCAATTGACCCTCTTTGTCTGTCCACCTTTCTGCGGATGATAAGCTATACTGAAGGCCAACTCTATACACAAACATGCAAATAACTCCTTCCAAAACTTGGAAGTGAACTTAGCATCTCTGTTTGACAAAATATTCTTCGGAACACCATGTATCTTCACTATATCCTTGATGAAGGCCTGTGCTACCTCACTATATGAATAAGTAGACTTATCTGGAATAAAATGAGCTACATTAGTGAACATGACAACCACAACTATGATGGAATCATGTTGCCTAGATTTCCTCGACAAAAATGTAATGAATTCCATGGAAATGACCTCCCATTTCCCTTCTGGAATCAGAATCAGTTGTAGCAAACCACCTGGATTCTTGCACTCTTTCTTTTGCTCTTGAAAATCTAAATATCTAGCCACAAACCTTGCTACTTCCTTCTTGAAATTCACCCAATAGTAGTACTTCTTAACCATTTTTAATGTCTTCTGATATCCTGGATGGCTTGTATATGGAATAACATGAAATTCCCTCAAGATAATCTTCTTGAGCTCACTGTTGTCTAACACATAGATCCTGTCCCTAAATTTGCCCAAACCATCTACTGTGAGATGATAATCCACATCTTTTTCACTTGTACCTTGTTGTTGTAACCTATGCTTAAGCTCCCTTTATGTTTCATCTTGTTGTCCTGCTTGTAAGATACGATCTTGTAAATTTATCCCATATGAAATCATAGTTGTTGTATGATTTGGTGAGCGCTAGTATTTCAGCAAGAATGCTACAACTCCTGGGCTACCAACTTTACTTTTATCAACCGGTAGTTCGTAACAAACTTGGAAGTGTCGGTGCTATATGCACAACTACTAGTTCTCACTGCAGGATGTCACTTGGTCATTCGGCACGAGATCACTAGGAGTTGAAGCCAACTTCTATAGATTTCAGAAGAAGCTCTATGTGTGATGAAAGGAAAGAAAGATTACTCTACAGATGCTATTCTAACTGAAGAAAGGAGAAAGACTTGAATGTAAAGCAAAACCTAGTAAACCCTAACTAACAAGCTAATTCTACTTTTGCCAAAAACACTATGAAAACAATGAAATAAATGCCATTACCTACTCAAGGAAGTAAAAAACATCTAACCATGCTATTTCTAGAAGTAAATAAGCAAAAAACATGTTTTTGGATTTTTATGTGTTTTTATTTGAATTTAACATGCATCTAATTTATTGTGTGTGAGTGTGGCAGTGAACAGGTGGCGTTAGAGGGCGGTTTTAGAGCGTGGGAGTTTGTAGGATGGTTTGGATGGGTCCTAGGAGGTCTTAGGTGGCCTTCTAGAGGCTTTTCCCACGCTCAGCCTTCAAAAGAAAGCCTATAGGAAAAACTACAGGAGGACACAGGAAAACTATAGGAGGAAAACAGGGAAACTACATGAGGCCTACAGGAGGAGGCCGAGAGAAATTTTCGATGTTTAGAGGGTGTGAGAGTGGGTGAAAAAGGTGAATGAAGGTTGTAATGAGGTGTTAGGGCAAACCTAAGGTCTACCATGAATCCCCAAGAGAGAGAAAGATGATTGGTTTTGATCAAGGAGAGAGGAAGAAGTTCTATGAAAAATGAAGGAAACTAGGGCAGAATTGAGGTGAGGTTTGGGAGAACTATAGGGCATGGATCATATGGAGGGTGTGATTGTTGGTAAGCTAGCCTACTATTGGAAGAGATCTGCTGCATATAAACTGAGAGTCAACCAAGAAAATCAAGCAACCAATGAAATGAGTGCATCCTAGGAAAAACAAAGTTTTGCATTAAAATGGCCTAACTATGATGTATAGAAGGAAATGTTGTAAGAAATGAAAGCATACAAATGGACTATTGAAAATCAGGAAGTGAACATCTAAAGAAAAGCAAAACTAGACTATCAACCTACTAGAGAGCTTCAAACATTAAAAGTCCTAGGAACGAAGAAAATCTGTGTTTTTGGGGCACCGAGAGAGTCTTTGCCTCAAATCATGGTCCTAGAGGGAGGAAGAAAGGCCAAGGCACTGTTTCTAGCCTTCTGAATCTTCTTTGATCACTACTTAATCTACTACAGAAAGCACAAATGGAAGCAAGCTACTAAATCATCAAAAGCAACCTATTCTTAACCATAAGAGAAATACATCTAATAGCAAACTAATCTACAAACCGAAGTAAAGCATACAAATACAAGTAAAGATAAGCTTGGTTGTTTGGATTGGGCTCTAACCCAAGAGCTTCAGCCCTCTAAAGTAACTTAGTGATAGCTCAAAAAGGATTCCATCTTCATTATAAAAAAATAGCAAGATTACATAAAATTGTCATAAAATAGTAAGCTCAAAATTTGAGCAGAGTTTACACAAGCTAAAAAGTTGACCCTAGTGAGGCCCTAGGCCTCTCTACTTATACATCTGAAGCTACCAACAGCTTCCTTAAAATTAGGGAGGCTTGGCTCCCAAAACTCGAGGTAATTATCAATCATCTTCCACTTGCTCGACTGTCTTCTAGTGCATGATTCGACTGCTTGTACTTCGAGCTAAATGAAGGGGAATTTGAAGTGAGGATCAATAAATGAGGGAAATTCCCTCCTATAAGTCCTCTCCTTTGTCTACTTTGAGTTATTGTTGTAGTTTGACCACTAGATCCTTGATTTTGACCTCAAAATCCATCAATAATCTGCATTAAATACATGTTAGACCACATGGCATAATAACTAACTCAACTCACCCTATAAGCATAAATATAATCAAAAAGTCATACAATAAGCTAAGAGAATGGTTGATTTGACTAGGTTAGGAGGTAAAGTGAGCCCATATAATTACCCATTTATGAGGCTCACCATCACCCTCCCACTGAAGGTGTTGCTCATCCTCTGAGAAAGCTAGTCAATCTCTTGGTCTTTCATGGCCCTGGTGGTCTCCCTAGAATTCCAGGCTTCTGATGTGGTCTGCTCATGTTCTCCATAAAATCCTACCTATCTTTCTATGTCTTTCCACTGCTCCTTCTATTATTCTTCTCTTCTGCCTTCCAACATCTAAAGAAAAGCAAAACTAGACTATCAACCTACTAGAGAGCTGCAAACACTAGAAGTCCTAGGAACGAAGAAAATATGTGTTTTTGGGGCAGCGAGAGAGTCTTTGCCTCAAATCATGGTCCTAGAGGGAGGAAGAAAGGCCAAGGCACTGCTTCTAGCCTTTCGAATCTTCTTTGATCACTACTTAACCTACTACAGAAAGCACAAATGGAAGCAAGCTACTAAATCATCAAAAGCAACCTATTCTTAACCATAAGAGAAATACATCTAACAGCAAACTAATCTACAAACCAAAGTAAAGCATACAAATATAAGTAAAGATAAGCTTGGTTGTTTGGATTGGGCTCTAACCCAAGAGCTTCAGCCCTCTAAAGTAACTTAGTTCTAGCTCAAAAAGGATTCCATCTTCATTATAAAAAAATAGCAAGATTACATAAAATTGTCATAAAATAGTAAGCTCAAAATTTGAGCAGAGTTTACACAAGCTAAAAAGTTGACCCTAGTGAGGCCCTAGGCCTCTCTACTTATACATCTGAAGCTACCAACAGCTTCCTTAAAATTAGGGAGGCTTGGCTCCCAAAACTCGAGATAACTATCAATCATCTTCCACTTGCTCGATTGTCTTCTAGTGCATGATTCGACTGCTTGTACTTCGAGCTGAATGAAGGGGAATTTGAAGTGAGGATCAATAAATGAGGGAAATTCCCTCCTATAAGTCCTCTCCATTGTCTACTTTGAGTTATTGTTGCAGTTTGACCACTAGATCCTTGATTTTGACCTCGAAATCCATCAATAATCTGCATTAAATACATGTTAGACCACATGGCATAATAACTAACTCAACTCACCCTATAAGCATAAATATAATCAAAAAATCATACAATAAGCTAAGAGAATGGTTGATTTGACTAGGTTAGGAGGTAAAGTGAGCCCATATAATTACCCATTTATGAGGCTCACAATCACCCTCCTACTGAAGGTGTTGCTCATCCTCTGAGAAAGCTAGTCAATCTCTTGGTCTTTCATGGCCCTGGTGGTCTCCCTAGAATTCCAGGCTTCTGATGTGGTCTGCTCATGTTCTCCATAAAATCCTGCCTATCTTTCTATGTCTTTCCACTGTTCCTTCTATTATTCTTCTCTTCTGCCTTCCAACATCTAAAGAAAAGCAAAACTGGACTATCAACCTACTAGAGAGCTGCAAACACTAGAAGTCCTAGGAACGAAGAAAATCTATGTTTTTGGGGCAGCGAGAGAGTCTTTGCCTCAAATCATGGTCCTAGAGGGAGGAAGAAAGGCCAAGGCATTGTTTCTAGCCTTTTGAATCTTCTTTGATCACTACTTAACCTACTACAGAAAGCACAAATGGAAGCAAGCTACTAAATCATCAAAAGCAACCTATTCTTAACCATAATAGAAATACATCTAACAGCAAACTAATCTACAAACCGAAGTAAAGCATACAAATACAAGTAAATATAAGCTTGGTTGTTTGGATTGGGCTCTAACCGAAGAGCTTCAGCCCTCTAAAGTAACTTAGTGCTAGCTCAAAAAGGATTCCATCTTCATTATAAAAAAATAGCAAGATTACATAAAACTGTCATAAAATAGTAAGCTCAAAATTTGAGCAGAGTTTACACAAGCTAAAAAGTTGACCCTAGTGAGGCCCTAGGCCTCTCTACTTATACATCTGAAGCTACCAACAGCTTCCTTAAAATTAGGGAGGCTTGGCTCCCAAAACTCGAGATAACTATCAATCATCTTCCACTTGCTCGATTGTCTTCTAGTGCATGATTCGACTGCTTGTACTTCGAGCTGAATGAAGGGGAATTTGAAGTGAGGATCAATAAATGAGGGAAATTCCCTCCTATAAGTCCTCTCCATTGTCTACTTTGAGTTATTGTTGCAGTTTGACCACTAGATCCTTGATTTTGACCTCGAAATCCATCAATAATCTGCA
>APFE031489352.1:0-51715 GCA_000404065.3 Pinus taeda
ATTTATTGTTGAGAAACAATGGAAAACCCTTAACATTCCAAAACCTAACCCTAGAAGATGAAACGCCAAACTGTGGGCCCTTTTTGGGTAAATTGGTACATCAACTTCCCGGGGTCGTAACTTTGGCATACGATCTCCTTTTAATGTGTACAATAGCTCGTTAGAAAGATCTATCTGAGCACTACCACTTTGGGAATGGAAACATTGGTCCATGGACACATGTTGCCACCAAATTTCCCAAAAAACGTCATTTAGGGCCTCAAAACGACTCCGGAAGTTCAGGACCTGAAAAACTGCTAAAAATATTAAGTTGTGATACAATTTAGGAAACTGAAAAGGCTGAAATAAACAGTTGTGGGGGTCCAAATGGGATAGGTAAGTGGCCACCAACATCCACCTGGATCATCTCTATTCTTGGTAGATCCAAAATTAAGATGGATAAATGTTTATATAGATCCCAATGTACAATAACTATGAAATATAAACAATTTATAAGATATACATCCTTAAAATTTCTCTTAGTTATAAACAAATCATATCATGCTCTTACTTTTTTGCATTTATAATTTGTTTCCATTTTCTATGTGTATCTCTACCATATGTAATGTGTAATAGAGCCAAAATTTTAAAAATGTTGACAAGCTTCCGTTATATAATGCCTACACATCTTTTCTATACTAGGTTGTAGAGTGCCTCTCAGCACAATAACAAAATTACAATATAACAAATTGAATTTATTATAGTTATTACTTTAACTTTTTATTGCACTCATTTATGGACAATACAACATCTTCCCCATACTCGACTCTATATCATCCTAGATCCATCTTAACTTCGAATCTACCAAGCATTGAGAGAGATCAATTCTCTTGAGATACAAACCGCTTTTTAAGTAAAAAGATATTTGATCCCTCTTGGTAGATCTAGAGTTAAGATGAATCTAGGTTAGTTTAATTATTATTATTATTATTATTTATTTTATTTTAATTTGACTTAATCAAAATGTTTACAAGACATTACATTTCATTACAATATCTCTACCACATTGGGTTGGAGAGTGCCTCTCGACACAATTTTTTTGTTTGTAAGCTTGGTAGGACTATATCTTCGTCATGTCCAATATATCGCCCCAATCAGGGCGGGGAATTGAACTGGTGACTTCACATCAAGGAGTGCCTTAGTGAAGCACCTGATCACCATCTATCCAAGACCCCGCAGACATGCCTCTCAACACAATTAATTCAACCTTTTATTATTTTTTAATTGAGTCGATATGTAAATGTTAAACATTTACGCCACTACAACTTTGTCCCCATATTGGGTTGTGGAACTCCTCATGGTGCAATTAAATTAATGATAATTCATATGTGTAATCATGAGTTAAGAACTATCATAAATTTGTGTTAACTCACACCAAAAGAAATAAAATCTCTCAAGTTGCAAACTTTTCCTCAAGTTTTGTACTTAAAAATAAGTTTGCACCTTGAGACATTCGATCCATCTCTATTCTTAGTAGATCCAAAGTTAAAATGGATGAATGCTTCTATATATCCCAATGTACAATAACTATGATATATAAACAATTTATAAGGTATTATTTCCTTAAAAGTTCTCTCAATTATAAATAGATCATTCTCATACACTTTCCATATTTATAAATTGTTCCCATTTTTATTAATGTTAAACATTTTTAGTAATAAGACAAATCAACTTTAAAAGATCAAACCGTTTTTTTCATTTATAAACCTTTCCCATTTCTACATTTTTAACATTATCGGTTTCATGCATTGTCTTCTAAAAATTAGAGAGAATACAAATGAGTTTCGCCTAAGAATCATTGTAGCATAGAGTAAGTCATTCCCTATAGGTATCACATCGAGTTAATTATGACTCTACTCCATTCTCAATTGAAATATATAGAGGTTCAACATAACCTAATGTAAAGATATTATTTGATGTGCCCACTTTTTTCCTTATCCATCATGACTATGACACATTGACAAAGACAAAAATATTAGTAACCACAACAAATAATTAATGGTAGGCTATGTTATGAGAACTTGAACATTCAATCTGCTTGTTGCAAACTCATGTTTACCTTTCTTTTGTATTTTCTTTTTACATTAGCTGCAACCCAGGAACTGCATAAAACATTAAGACAACTATAAGGCAGTTGGAAGACCAATAAAACCCACCGTGTCTTGCAGCCATTTTTCACCTCCTCCTCCTCAAATTCAACGAGATTTAATTGATAGATTTATATATTTACTTTTGATTTATTGAAGCTGACATTTAATTGTGTTAAGTTTTGTTTTTTTCCCTCTATATATGGTTTTCTATATCTATCTCTACCACATGTAATGAGTAATAGAGCAAAAATTTAAAAAATGTTCACATACTTACATTATATTATGCCTACACATATCTCCTATACTAGGTTGTAGAGTGTCTCTAGACACAAAAACAAAATTACAATGCAACAAATTGAATTTATTATATTTATTACTTTTAACTTTTTATTACACTCATTTATGGACAATACGACATATCCCACATACTAAGCTCTATGTCAGCCTAGATCCATCTTAACTTCGGATCTACCAAGCGCTAAGAGAGATCAAATCCCTTGAGATATAAACCTCTTTTTAAGTGAAAAGAGATTTGCTCCCTCTTAGTGCTTGGAAGTCCATAGTTAAGATGAATCTAGGCTAGTTTAATTATTAATTATAATTATAAAAATAATTAGTATTTTTTTTTTACTTAGTCAAAATATTTGCAAGACATTACATTACATTACAATATCTCTACCGCACTCAGGTGGAGAGTGCCTCCCGGCGCAATTACTTCAACCTTTTCTTATTTTTTAATTGATTCGATATGTAAATGTTTAAAAACATTTACACCACTACAACTTCATCCCCATATTGGGTTTTGGAGCACCTCTTTGCACAATTAAATTAATGATAATTCATATTTGTAAACATGAGTTAAGAACTATCATAGATTTATGTTAACTTGCCCCAAAGGAAATCAAATCTCTCAAGTTGCAAACCTTTCCTCAAGTTTTGCACTTAAAAATAAGTTTACATCTTGAGACATTTGATCCATATCTATTCTTGATAGATCCAAAATTAAGATGGATGAATGTTTATATAGATCCCAATGTACAATAACTATGAAATATAAACAATTTATAAGATACACATCCTTAAAAGTTCTCTCAATTATAAACAAATCATATCATACACTTACTGTTTTGCATTTATAATTTGCTTCCATTTTCTATGTGTATCTCTATCATATGTAATGCGTAATAGAGCCAAAATTTTAAAAATGTTGACATACTTACATTATATAATGCCTACACATCTTTCCTATAGTAGGTTGTAGAGTGCCTCTCAGCACAATAACAAAATTACAATATAACAAATTGAATTTATTATAGTTATTAATTTAACTTTTTATTGCACTCATTTATGGACAATACAACATCTTCCCCATACTCAGCTCTATATCATCCTAGATCCATCTTAACTTCGGATCTACCAAGCATTGAGAGAGAACAATTCTCTTGAGATACAAACCCCTTTTTAAGTAAAAAGAGATTTGATCCCTCTTGGTAGATCCAGAGTTAAGATGAATCTAGGTTAGTTTAATTATTATTATTATTATTATTTATTTTATTTTATTTTGAATTAATCAAAATGTTTACAAGACATTACATTTCATTACAACATCTCTACCACATTGGGTTGGAGAGTGCCTCTCGACACAATTTTTTTGTTTGTAAGCTTGGTATGACTATATCTTCATCATGTCCAATATATCGCCCCGATCAGGGCGAGGAATTGAACTGGTGACTTCACATCAAGGAGTGCCTTAGTAAAGCACCCAATCATCATCTATCCAAGACCTTGCGGACATGCCTCTCGACACAATTAATTCAACCTTTTATTATTTTTTAATTGAGTCTATATGTAAATGTTAAACATTTACGCCACTACAACTTTGTCCCCGTATTGGGTTGTGGAACTTCTCTTTGTGCAATTAAATTAATGATAATTCATATGTGTAATCATGAGTTAAGAACTATCATAAAGTTGTGTTAACTCGCACCAAAAGAAATCAAATCTCTCAAGTTGCAAACTTTTCCTCAAGTTTTGTACTTAAAAATAAGTTTGCACCTTGAGACATTCAATCCATCTCTATTCTTAGTAGATCCAAAGTTAAAATGGATGAATGCTTCTATATATCCCAATGTACAATAATTATGATATATAAATAATTTATAAGATATTGTTTCCTTAAAAGTTCTCTCAATTATAAATAGATCATTCTCATACACTTTTCATATTTATAAATTGTTCCCATTTCTATTAATGTTAAACATTTTTAACATTATTTGTTTCATGCATTGTCTTCTGAAAATTAGAGAGAATACAAATGAGTTTTGCCTAAGAACCATTGTAGCATAGAATAAGCTCATTCCCTATAGGTATCACATCGAGTTAATTATGACTGTACTCCATTCTCAATTGAAATTTATAGAGCTTCAACATAACCTGATGTAAAGATATTATTTGATGTGCCCACTTTTTTCCTTATCCATCAGGACTATGACACCTTGACAAAGACAAAAATATTAGTAACCATAACAAATAATTAATGGTAGGCTCTGTTATGAGAATTTGAATGCTCAATCTACGTGTTGCAAACTCATGTTTACCTTTTTTTTTAAAACATATTTTCTTTTTACATTAGCTGCAACCCAGGAACTACATGAAACATTAAGACAACTATAAGGCAGTTGGAAGACCAATAAAACCCACCTTGTCTTGCAACCATTTTTCACCTCCTCATCCTCAAATTCAACGAGATTTATTGATAGATTTATATATTTAATTTTGATTTATTGAAGCCGACATCTAATTGTGTTAAGTTTTGTTTTTTTCCCTCTATATATGTTTTTCTATGTGTATCTCTACCACATGTAATGTGTAATAGAGCCAAAATTTAAAAAATGTTCACATACTTACATTATATTACGCCTACACATCTCTCCTATACTAGGTTGTAGAGTGCCTCTCGACACAAAAACAAAATTACAATACAACAAATTAAATTTATTAAATTTATTACTTTTAACTTTTTATTACACTCATTTATGGACAATACAGCATATCCCACAAACTAGGCTGTATGTCAGCCTAGATCCATCTTAACTTCGGATCTACCAAGCGCCAAGAGAGTTCAAATCACTTGAGATACAAACCTATTTTTAAGTGAAAAGAGATTTGATCCCTCTTAGTGCTTGGTAGATCCATAGTTAAGGTGGATCTAGCCTAGTTTAATTATTAATTATAATTATAAAAATAATTAGTATTTTTTTTTACTTAGTCAAAATGTTTGCAAGACATTACATTACATTACAATATCTCTACGGCATTCGGTTGGAGAGTGCCTCCCGACGCAATTACTTCAACCTTTTCTTATTTTTTAATTGATTCGATATGTAAATATTTAAAAGCATTTACACCACTACAACTTCATCCCCATACTGGGTTTTGGAGGACCTCTTGGCACAATTAAATTAATGATAATTCATATTTGTTATCATGAGTTAAGAACTATCATAGGTTTATGTTAACTCGCGCCAAAAGAAATCAAATCTCTCAAGTTGCAAACCTTTCCTCAAGTTTTGCACTTAAAAATAAGTTTACATCTTGAGACATTTGATCCATCTCTATTATTGGTAGATCCAAAATTAAGTTGGATGAATGTTTATATAGATCCCAATGTACAATAACTATGAGATATAAACAATTTATAAGATATACATCCTTAAAAGTTTTGTCAATTATAAACAAATCATATCATACACTTACCGTTTTGCATTTATAATTTGTTTCCATTTTCTATGTGTATCTCTACCATATGTAATGTGTAATAGAGCCAAAACTTTAAAAATGTTGACATACTTACGTTATATAATGCCTACACATCTTTCCTATAGTAGGTTGTAGAGTGCCTCTCAGCACAAAAACAAAATTACAATATAACAAATTGAATTTATTATAGTTATTACTTTAACTTTTTATTGTACTCATTTATGGACAATACAACATCTTCCCCATACTCGGCTCTATATCATCCTAGATCCATCTTAACTTCAGATCTACCAAGCATTGAGAGAGATCAATTCTCTTGAGATACAAACCCCTTTTTAAGTAAAAAGAGATTTGATCCCTCTTGGTAGATCCAGAGTTAAGATGAATCTAGGTTAGTTTAATTATTATTACATAATAAATAATAAAAATTATTATTATTATTATTATTATATTATAATTATTATTTTTTTTTTTTCCTCTGGAAAAATCAGTAAAAATCTCATGTTTTTTGAAAGAACTTACATTGATAATCGCGTATGATTAAAAAACGCAGTTCACGCGTGTCTACAGTGAGCCTGTGTCATAGCCAAAAAGATCTATAATATAATGAATTACAGAATTATTATTATAATATTATAATTATAAGTATAATTATTATTTAATTTATTTTATTTTGACTTAATCAAAATGTTTACAAGACATTACATTTCATTACAATATCTCTACCACATTGGGTTGGAGAGTTGCCTCTCGACACAATTAATTCAGCCTTTTATTATTTTTTAATTGAGTCAATATGTAAATGTTATACATTTACGCCACTACAACTTTGTCCCCATATTGGGTTGTGGAAATCCTCTTGGTGCAATTAAATTATTGATAATTCATATGTGTAATCATGAGTTAAGAACTATCATAAATTTGTGTTAACTCGCACCAAAAGAAATCAAATCTCTCAATTTGCAAACTTTTCCTCAAGTTTTGCACTTAAAAATAAGTTTGCACCTTGAGAAATTCAATCCATCTCTATTCTTAGTAGATCCAAAGTTAAAATGGATTAATGCTTCTATATATCCCAATGTACAATAACTATGATATATAAACAATTTATAAGATATTATTTCCTTAAAAGTTCTCTCAATTATAAATAGATCATTCTCATACACTTTCCATATTTATAAATTGTTCCCATTTCTATTAATGTTAAACATTTTTAACATTATGGGTTTCATGCATTGTCTTCTGAAAATTAGAGAGAATACAAATGAGTTTCGCCTAAGAACCATTGTAGCATAGAATAAGCTCATTCCCTATAGGTATCACATCGAGTTAATTATGACTGTACTCCATTCTCAATTGAAATATATAGAGCTTCAACATAACCTGATGTAAAGATATTATTTGATGTGCCCACTTTTTTCCTTATCCATCAGGACTATGACACCTTGACAAAGACAAAAATATTAGTAACCATAACAAATAATTAATGGTAGGCTCTGTTATAAGAATTTGAACGCTCAATCTACGTGTTGCAAACTCATGTTTACCTTTTTTTTCAAAACATATTTTCTTTTTACGTTAGCTGCAACCCAGGAACTACATGAAACATTAAGACAACTATAAGGCAGCTGGAAGACCAATAAAACCCACCTTGTCTTGCAACCATTTTTCACCTCCTCCTCCTCAAATTCAATGATATTTATTGATAGATTTATATATTTACTTTTGATTTATTGAAGCCGACATTTAATTGTGTTAAGCTTTGTTTTTTTCCTCTATATATGTTTTTCTATGTGTATCTCTACCACATGTAATGTGTAATAGAGCCAAATTTTAAAAAATGTTCACATACTTACATTATATTATGCCTACACATCTCTCCTATACTAGGTTGTAGAGTGCCTCTCGACACAAAAACACAATTACAATACAACAAATTGAATTTATTATATTTATTACTTTTAACTTTTTATTACACTCATTTATGGACAATACAACATATCCCACATACTAGGCTTTATGTCAGCCTATATCCATCTTAGCTTCGGATCTACCAAGTGCCAAGAGAGATCAAATCTCTTGAGATATAAACCTCTTTTTAAGTGAAAAGAGATTTGATCGCTCTCAGTGCTTGGTAGATCCATAGTTAAGATGGATCTAGCCTAGTTTAATTATTAATTATAATTATAAAAATAATTAGTATTTTTTTGACATAGTCAAAATGTTTGCAAGACATTACATTACATTACAATATCTCTACCGCACTCGATTGGAGAGTGCTTCCCGGCGCAATTACTTCAACCTTTTCTTATTTTTTAATTGATTCGATATGTAAATGTTTAAAAGCATTTACACCACTACAACTTCATCCCCATGGGTTTTGGAGCACCTCTTGGCACAATTAAATTAATGATCATTCATATTTGTAATAATGAGTTAAGAAGTGCCATAGATTTATGTTAACTCGAGCCAAAAGAAATCAAATCTCTCAAGTTGCAAACCTTTCCTCAAGTTTTGCACTTAAAAATAAGTTTACATCTTGAGACATTTGATCCATCTCTATTCTTGGTAGATCCAAAATTAATATGGATGAATGTTTATATAGACCCCAATGTACAATAACTATGAGATATAAACAATTTATAAGATATACATCCTTAAAAGTTCTTTCGATTATAAACAAGTCATATCATACACTTAACGTTTTGCATTTATAATTTGTTTCCATTTTTATTAATGTTAAATAATTTTAATAATAAGATTAATCAACTTTAAAGATCAAATCTTTTTTGCATTTATAAACCTTTCCCATTTCTATCGATGTTAAACATTTAGCAATCAAAGAAATCAACTTTCAAAAATCAAACCCTCTTCCTTTCCTATCCAAAATCTCTACACCTTCTTACCTTCCTTTTTTACTAAAGTGTCTATGCATACAATTTTTTTTTAGTACATATGCTTTTAACATTAATTTGGTAAAATTTGTAAACCCATGATGTGTAAATCAGTTGATTTATGTGGGGTTTAGTCCTCATTAAGTCATGGAGAGGAGTTGACGGTGGGAGCAACTTCAAAGAAAATCCCAGTGATGACATCCCACTAGTTTAAAAAACAATTTTATAATCTATAACTTTATTCACTTAGTAGTTAGAATTAATGATGTTAATACCTTTACCTTGTTTAAATTTTAGTTAATCTTGAATAATAATAACCAACTTTATAAAAATAAACAATACATTGAATAGTCAAAATTAATGTTGTTAATACCCTCTACCTTGTTTAATTTTAATTAACCTTGACTCATAATAACCGATTTTACAAACAAAAAAAACAAATGACGACAAGGATTATAGTTATCATATGAAGAATTAAATCCTATGTGAAGCCAATTGAATTCTACGGTTATTAATTTAAAACTTTATAAATTAAAAATTGTAAATGTATACATTGAATAGCTATAATTAATGATGTTAATACCCTTTACCTTATTGCACCAAGAGGCACTCTACAACCCAGTATGTAGGTAATGTTGTAGCGGTATTGATTCGAACTTAAAAAAGAATGCAACAAATTACAAATATAAACATAAATACATAGATACAGCAGAAATAACACTTCATTTCATTAATATCAGAATATTGAAATATGCTTACAAACAAAATGGAAATAAATGAGCTCGGACGATGATAGCTTATCTATGAGAAGAGATGTGGTGGCTACATGCCTCTGAACTATGTTACAATGAGGCTCCAAGGCCTATTTATTATTGAGAAACAATGGAAAACCCTATATCCAAAAACCTAACCCTAGGAGATGAAGCGCCAAAATTATGGGCCCCATTTGGGTAAATTGGTACATCAATTTCCTGGGGTCGTAACTTTGGCATACGATCTTTGTTTATCTATCATAATACCTTGTTTCGAAGATCTCAAAAAGGAGGCCAAAATCAAATAGGCAAGCTTATTTGAATTATTTATTTATTTATTTATTTATTTATTTTATTATTATTTATTTATTTATTTTTATTTTTTTTTTAACCCTAAAAACATTGTTTAGGGCCTCAAAACGACTCCGGAAGTTCAGGACCCAAAAAACTGCCAAAAATAGTAAATTGTGCTACAATTAAAGAAACTGAAAAATTGAAAGAGACAATGTTGGGGGTCCAAGTGGAATAAGAGGGTGGCCACCAATATCCACCTGCATCAGTCCTCGCCCCTTAGGAAGCAATGGTCCCCATTGCGTTGAGTGTCTTCATGAGATGGGGAAACTTCTATTGAACTTGGTCCCTCGTGAGCCACTCGCCTTGGTGCAAGAGTTGACCAAATTTGACAACCCGATATAGTTGGATCTTTTGCTGGCAAGTGTTCTTGATATGTGTGTCCATGATCCAATCAATTCTGGCATGTTTCATGCAGTCTAGGTTCAGCTCTGTTGGTGTGAGTTGTTTTGCAATGTCGGATGTGTCCAACAATGGTGGAAAGTATGGCCAAAGGCGATGTGGATTGAACACTGGGTGCAGACCAAGGAATGATGGAATGCTGAGCTCAAAGGCATTTTCCACTACAACCTTAGTGATGATGTATGACCCATATCGGAGTGGGCGAAGCTTGCGATGGGGTCCAGCGAGGTGCTCGTTCTGCAAATGTAGCCAAACTTTGTCGCCCACCTGGAACTTGTGTGGCACTTGATGTTGATCATGGCACTACTTGTACTTAGCATTAACTATGTCTAATCTATCATGGGCCTGTTGGCGGATGTGTTGAATGCACTCAATGAAACTATTAGCCCTGTCGATTTCGGACTATATATGAGACAAATTTGCCGAAGTAGCTGCAAATAGTATGGCTACATCAATGGGACATAGTGGTTGAAACCCCCATCCTACCTGAAAGGGATTGTGGCCCATTGAGTTGTGGAGAGCTCTGTCGTAGATGTGCTAGACATAGGGGAGACTTTAATCCCATGTGCGTGGATGCTTCGAGTTGTACATGTGCAAAATGTGTACGATAATCTTGTTGACAACCTCTGTTTGACCATTAGTTTGGGGATGGAAAGCCATGGACTTAGTAAGTTTTCTATCTAGTATCATCTAGAGTCTTTACCAAAATGCAGTCAGGAATATACTGTCCCGCTATGAGACAATGGACTGTGGGATCCAAACTATACCCACACTCACTCAAAGAAGAGCTTAACAATGGCATTTGTTGTGATATTCTTCTAGTAGGCCATCATGATGGTCATCTTAGAGAATCTGTCGACGACCACACAAACACAGTTGTTGTCGTGCTTAGTAGAAGGAAGACTCGACATGTAATCCAAAGAGATAGATTCCCAAAGTCAACTAGGAGTAGGTAGAGGAGTATATAGGCCTTGCTTCCTAATGGTTGGTTTGGAAATGGTGTCGGCAGTACAAGACCTAAAGTACTTCCCAACATCGTGACGAACGTTCGGCTAATAAAAACACTTCTGCAATACTGCCACTATTTTCCCTACTCCGAAATGTCTAGCGACCTGACTGTAATGCGCCTCCCAAATCATCTTGCCACGCTCACTTGAACGAACACATATGTGTCCCAGATGGCATAATATTTCATCTTTAAGTTGAATAGTTGGAACTTGCTTCCCTTCCAGGAGTGTTCGGTATGTGCTGTCGAATTCTGGATCGCTCTGGTAAATATTCGGCCACCCCAAAGTCTCATGCCCGCAAGAGTCAAGCACAGTGATGAGCGCCATGACTGGTGGTCGGCTGAGGAAGTCTACAACATTATTGGTGTTTCCCTTCTTGTACTAAATGTTCAAATGAAACTATTGCAGGTAGGTGGGCCATTTTTTATGGCGATCGTTCTGCAACTTCCCTTATGTTTGTATGAACTGGAGGGTACGGTGGTTTGTGTGGATGATCGTTTCCTTCCCCGGAATGTAATGCTTCCATTGACAAAAGGCCTACACAATGGAGTACATTTATTTGTTGTAAGTGGGATACTTTCAGACTGTGTCTGAAAGTATCTCACTGTGGTAAGCCATTGGATGCCACTACTAAGTAAAAAATGCACCAATAGCATAGTTGAAGGCGTCTGTATCAATCTCAAATTGTTGTTGCAGGTCTGGTAATGTGAGCATTGGTGCAAAGCAGAGGCAATGGTTCAACTTAAAAAACATCTTTTGTTGGACCTCAGACCAGAAAAACTTTGCTTTCGCTCTGCCCTTGGTGACTTGACTTAAAAGCCAAGTGATATGAGAGAGACCCAACACGAACCTGTGGTATCTTGGCTGGGTCCACATGCACACCCAACTCATTAATGATGTACCCCAACTATTGAACCTGGGTCATGCCAAAAGTGCATTTCTCTAGATTGGCACACAACTTGTGTTGTCGTAAGGTTTGAAGGACTTGTCGAATATGGTGGAGGTGCTCTTCTCAACTCTAGTTAAATATCAAGATGGCATCTAAATACACCACCACGAATACATTGGTGAAGGGCCACAAGATGTTGTCCATCAACCTCATGAAGGTTGCGGGGGCATTCGTCAATTCGAAATTCATGACCAACCATTCAAAAAGGCCCTCCTTGGATTCGAAGGCAGTCTTCCACACATCGGGGGGTTTGATAGGCACCTAGTGATAACTAGACTTCAAGTCAATATTGCTGAAGTATTTGGTCCCCTTAAGCTGGTCCAGAAGGTCATCAATCCGGGGAATGATCTTGTTTAATGCTCTATAGTAATCACAAAGTCTCCAAGTCTCGTCCTTCTTCTGTACCAATACAATTGGGCTCCCACAGGGTGATGAGCTTAACCTGATGTGCCCTTTCTACAACAACTCCTGAATCTACCTCTTGATCTCATCGTTCTCCAGAACAAAGCGTCGTTACATTGGTCCATTGGGTATTGGCTCGCCCAGGGTCAAATCAATGGAGTGCATGACTTGACAGTGCAAAGGTACCCCTGTAAGTGAGGCGAAAATGTCCCCGTGCTCCTCCGCGACCTTGTCCATCTGTTGTTGTGCAGAGGAGCCCTATCTGGAAGCCGTTGGCCACAACCTTATTCTTTCCCTGTGGGCAAATCATAAGGAAAACAAATTTCCTAGTTTGGGAAATTTTCTTACTGCATCACTTTGCAGTGATTAAGGAGATGGTGGTAGGTGGGGCTACCTCCGGTATCATGTACAACTTATTGCCTAAAGTGATAATCACAGAGTGAGGTCTAGATTCATATACAACATGACACTTCCACAAGTATGGTTGTATTAATAATACATCACAAACTTCAATAGGAGAAACATCACACAATAACTCATCCATGAAGGACTTGATACTGTAAGGGAGGTGGCATTGTTGGTTGACGTGGAGATCTCGTCCTTGGTGAAGCCACCTGATGGTGTACAATTGTGGAAGTGTTGTCGTCGGTAGGCCTAGATGTTTCACGACCTCTACTGAAATGAGGTTCTTTTGGCTCCTATTGTTGACAATGAATTACATCGGAGAACCCTTCACCCACATCTATGAGTGGAAGAGGCGTTCCCCCTCCTTTGGATCTTCAGTCTCATTCTTCTTTATCTTGGTGGTGGCCACAGTGGCATTGTGCTCCACGACAATGATCAAGTTCCCTTTGTCATTCCCTTTGTCGGGTTCTAACTCAGAGTCGGAACATGCGTCTTAATTCAAAGGCTTCAGCTCGACCATCAATGATTGCTTGGCCCAACACTCACTTGTGTTGTGAGTGGAGCTCTTATAGAACTCACCCCATTTTCCCGTGTCTTTCTTTGTCTTCGTGGTGTTGTTCTTTACTTGTGGCTTCGATGGGTTGTCGTGAGTCACCTGCCTTGGCTTTGGCCTTTGCTTTGTGGTTTGGGGGCACATTTTCCTTGCTTCAGATTCGCAGATCCAAAGTCTTGCTTCTTTTGTTTAAACTTCTGCTCAATCTTGACAATATATCGGTATGTCGTGCCGAGTGAGGAGATGTCCAAGAACTCCATCTCGTCTTGGATGTACTTGTATAGAAAACTGTGGTACTTGAGTACCAAATGCTGCTCAGAACCCTTGATACCCAACTTTGTGTGGAGGGTATGGAAAACATTTGTGAACTCTGACACATCTTCGTCCCTTTCCTGCCATACCATGGTCCACTTTATGTATTTATCGTCATAGCTCTTGACAGGGTAATATTATTCCTTGATGACGTCTTGGAAAGTATCCCAATTGGGTGCGGTTGAAACAACTAGGATTCCCTCTCGTCCTTTTGTTCATAGTAGGTTTCCCACTAGTCCTTGACGTGTGGGTGGCTTTGAGAAGTGAAAAAGTAATATTTTCCTGACTGGAGAAGTCATGAACTGAAAAATATCCTTCTAACAGATTCAACCATTTATTTATGGCGTCTGCATCTATTTGTCCTCAAATATGGGAATTACGAAAGTTAACTTATACCTTAAAAGGAGTGGATGCTGGATGAAGATGCATCACCTATGGGTAGTCGTCAAAGGATTTGGGAAAAGTTATCTATCATTGCATTCCTTTGTTGGTTGAGGGCGTCCTCGAGCAATATTTTGATAAGATCTCTCACCCCCTCGTCTTTCTTTTTTTCCACCATAGGAGGTCATTGGGGTTTGCAAGGTTGGTCTTGCAAAGTTTCAACCAGATCGAGCCTTAACTCCTTATACCCTGACCTCGGGGACATGCAAAAAAAAACATAGAAAGAGCAGATACCACTGATTTGAACTTAAACATGAATGCAAAAAATTACATATATAACCATAAATATAGAGGTGCAACAAAAATAACACTTCATTTAATTAATGTCAGAATACTGAAATATGCTTACAAACAGAATGGAAATAAACTAGCTCAGGCGATGGTAGCTTATCTCTAAGAAGAGATGTGGCAACTATATGCCTTTGCACTATGTTATAATGAGGCTTCAAAGCCTATTTATTATTGAGAAACAATGGAAAACCCTAAACATCCAAAATCCTAATCCTAGGAGATGAAACATCAAAAGTGTGGGCTCCATTTGGGTAAATTGGTACATCAATTTCTCGGGGTTGCAACTTTGGCATATGATCTCTGTTTGGCTATTATAATACCTCGTTTCGAAGATCTTAGAGAGAAGGCCAAAAATAAATTTAAAATTTTGTTTAGGTTTATTTTAGTTTCTCCATTTTCACTAAAAACGTCATTTAGGGCCTTAAAATGGCTCCAGAAGTTCAGGACCCGAAAAAAAACTGCCAAAAATAGTGCTACAATTAAAGAAACTGAAAAGTTGAAAGAGATAGTGTTGGGGGTCCAAGTGGAATAGGAGGGTGGCCACCAATATCCACTTGGATCAGGTATGAGCATAATAGATGTTGTAGTGGTATGAACATAAATATAAAAAAGAAGAAGTTATTAATGTAATGTCTAGTTCATGTGTTTGACTTAATATTAAAATGAAAACATACATAAATATAAAATGCAAAATGCAAAATGTATTGTAATCTAAAATGTAAAGCAAAATGCAAAATGTAACATAATATAAAATGTAAAATGCAAAATATAACTAAATATAAAATGTAAAATGTAAAATGCAAAATGCAACATAATATAAAATGTAAAATACAAAATACAACTTAATATAAAATGTAAAATGTAAGGCACAAAGCTACCAATTTAATAAGAAGAAATTTGTTTGTTTATAATGTAAAGTTAACACACTATTTATTTATATATTGTTATTGGTATAATAATCAATAATAATTCCAATATACTATAATAATAATCATCTCTATTATAAGTATTATTATGTTAGACCTTACATATATTATTGTTTACAAAGCGTGACAATTCTCAATCATATGGATGGAGAGAGGTGGGGAAGAGAGGAGAGAGAATGAGAGATGGAGGGAGAGAGAGATGGAGTTGGAGGGGGAGCGAAGATAGTGACAAAGCTTTAGGGTAGAGAGAGAGAGTGATGGGGGGGAGAGAAAAAGAGGGAGGTGGGAGAGAGAGGGAGAGAGAGAATGATATAGGGAGGGAGAGATAAATGGAGTTGGAAGGGGAGAGAGAGGGAGTAACAAGGAAGAGATGGAGAGAGAGTGAAAAAGAGAGGAGAGAGGGAGGGAAGCGAAAAAGGAGAGGAGAGAGAGAGGGAGAGAAGGGGAAGAGAGAGAGAGAGGGAGACACAGAGATGGAGGGGGTGAGAGGGGGAGAGAGAGAAGGAGAGGGATGGAGATAGTGACAATGTTGGAGGATGAAGAGAGAGAGTGATGGGGGGGAGAGACAGAGGGGGGTGGGAGAGAAAGGGAGAGAAAGGACTTTAGAGAGAGAACGAGAGAGGGAGGAAGAGGGAGGACTTCAGAGAGAGAACGAGAGAGGGAGGAAGAGAGAGATGGAGTTGGAGGGGGAGAGAAAGGGAGGGAAGAAGAAAGACATAGAGATAGAAAGGTGGAGAGAGAGATATATAGTGACAAGGGAGAGATGGAGAGGGAGCAAGGGAGAGAGGAGAGCGAGAGGGAAGAGAGACAGAAGGAGAGAGGGAGGGAGAGAAGGGGAGGAGAGAGGGGGGAGAGAGAGGGGGGAGATGAAGAGGGAGAGAGAGCGTGTATGTTTGGGGGGTGAGATAGAGAGAAAGAAGGAGAGACAGAGGGAGATAGAAATATAATTGGAGGGGTGACAGAGGGAAAACAAAGAGACAAAGAGAGGGAGGGAGAGATATATAGATATGGAGAGAGAGAACATGTGTGTTTGGGGGTGTGAGATAGAGAGATAAAGAATGACAGATGGAGGGAGATATACATATAAATGGCGAGAGAGAGAGAGAGAGAGAGAGAGAGGGGGGTGGGGGAGAAAAAGGGGAACATGAGTGAGAAAGAGAGAGAGAGAGAGAGAGAAAAAATAGAGATAGAGAAGGGGGGGGGGGAGAGGGAAGAAGAAAGAGACACACATAAACAAATACATATATAGTATTATACCAGCATAGATTCGTCTTAACTCCATACCTATCAGGGATTGAAAGGGATCAAAACTTTCGAGGTGCAAACCTCTTTTTGGGTGCAAAATTTGAGAAAATGTTTGCACCTCGAGAGATTTGATCTCTCGACGCTTGATAAATGAGGTTAAAATGAATCTAGATTGGTTTAAATTTTAGTTAATCTTGAATCATAATAACCAACTTTATAAAATAAACCATACATTGAATAATTAAAATAAACCATGTTAATACCTTTATTTTGTTTACATTTTAGTTAATCTTGAGTTATAGTAACACCATTACAAAAATAAACGAATGAGGGAGGGCTAGTGTGACTAGGCTTATGAAGAATTAAATCCTACAATGTACTGAGGCCACAATTTTCCCGATATTTTTTGGCTGTGCTAAATCCATTTCCACCATTAATAAAATGATTTAACTTTCTCATAGTTAAATTTTTTGAAAAAAAAAAACAGATTCCAAAGCAATTAAAAAAGAGGTCTACACAGGGAGAGGAATTGACTGAAATCCAAGCAAAAAAATTCAATAAATCTTGTAGATACATTGTTTGAATAAAAAATATCTACTACTTCTAAAATTTTGACAGCATTTCTTGTGTTTACAAAAATCCCTACAAAATCTTTTCAAAATATAACCAGAAATTTCATAACTTTAAACGTAAAGAAACATAATTTTCAACTAAGGCATTAAAAAAATGCTTTAATTATGCCCTCGGTGGACTACGCCGTTAAATTCTACCGATATACAGCCGTTCTCTCTATTAACAATAATCATATCGACATTTAAATAAAATCATTTGGATGGAATACGGCCCTTTATCATTTGTGAATTCAAAAGATATCAGGATGATTGCAGGACGATAGCAGTCCGAGGCGGGAATCAGTAGTAGGGTTGAGAACATGGCGGAGGCTCCTGTTCCATCCCTGCGAGTCCAGCTCTATCAGCACCAGCCTGCTCGTGAAAAAACTCCTGTCCCCGTTTCTAGCCATGCCGACAGAGACCGTGTACAGGTAATATTTCTTCACTCACCCACAGAGCGTGTAAGGGTAATATTTCTTCACTTTTCCATACATTACGCCATTTTCTTTCTTTCGAATTTGCGTATTCACGCTGATACTCCATTTTTAATTTGTATATTGCAAAAGTCGGCAGGAGGCCTTTTAAAAAAAAAATAATTATCAGGGTCGGATGATGCCAAAACCCAATGCAAGATTTGATTGGTATTCTAAATCATTTATGTTGTTGGTTGGGATTTGATTTGAGCTAGGAATAGGGTTTCGAATAACGAATCATTCTTATGATCGAAGCGAAATTCTCCAAACTTTTTGGCCACAACACGAAACTTACAGTTTTTCAAAATGAGTACTTACTGCTAACTGGGAACTGATTGACTCGTCAACTATGGACTCCCGGTAGTTATAATACTCACTACTAAGACCAAACAAGATTTAGGAGCATGAAAACCAAATGTAACACGGAAATCAAATACTATCTGAATTAAACTCATGTTCGTTTTTCTAAAGAAGATTGACCAGCAAAAAACCTTTCACTATTGGGTGGCAATACACTCCACAATTACTACTAGAGCCCTCAATGCTTGATAAAAAACGGATCCGCAATAAAACATTGAATGGTTAATGGCTCATGTCAATCAAAGCACTCAGCAAATCTTATAAGTTTTGGCCACCAAAGTGAAGCTCATGGCTATGGAAGTTGATGATGAAGTGGATGTTAGTTTTTTTTAAGTCCAGCAAAATAATTTTATTTTATTGGAACCCAGAAAACTCAAATCTGAAATTTACGCACAATTACCACAGCTGAGTTTCTAACAAATTATGCACAACAGAAAGAAGAAATCCAAGCACAAACTTTTTACACAGGTTTCATTCTAGAAAATCACAGCGTGGGGAAAACCAACGAAGAGGGATTTTATTAGGCTTCAAAGAAAATACTCAGGAAATAATCACAGTAGCAGATCTAGAGGATGTACAGCCAAGGACGGCTACAGAAATCGGCCCTCTCTTCTCTGCAATGGTACGGCCTCTCTCCTGCAGAGTATAGCTCCCTTTCTTCCGCAGATCTTGGTCCAGCGTGTTGAAAGATGTGACTATGGTCCATCTTCATAATGTAAAGTTTTCATGATTAATAAATTGATTATCTTTACTAGCATGCTCTTTTTCATGCTAAGATTTATTTATTTTTCAAGCATCGGTTTCATGCTAGAGCCAAATTATTATTTTGTTCAAGCATGTTCTTGATGCTGATTATTATTTGTATTTGGTCAAAGTCAAAGGCTTATTCATAGCCTAGAAAAAGAATTTTCAAAACATGTAATTTGGGTCAAATTCACCTCAAGAAGCCAAGTCCACCCTGCCGAGGAAGAGACACCTATTTGATTCTCTTTGGACAAGTGTATGTTGAAAATAATAGCGAGAAAGGTTCCTTGATTTGTGGCAGAAGGAACCACAACGAGTTTCTCCTTCGCATGCTCGAGTTTCCTATAATTAAGGACAATTTCCTAAATTTAGGAATTGTTCCTAAAAATCAGGACGAGTTTAGAAGCAATTAACTAATTCGCTCAAGTAGAAGGACGAGTTACTTGTCTTCTAGTGCGAGTTACATGAGGAAAAGGATGAGTGATTGTGTCTTAAGTTCTAGAATTAAGGCAAGATGAGTTGCATGTGTGCTTTCACTTAATTAACTCAATCAATCACAAAATCATTCTAGAAATAGAACTGGCTAACTTTACCCATTCAAATTGCTTTATAAGAAGGAGCAAAGGCACAATTGTAATCATATTGAGCACGAGTTTGTTTGAGCTTGTGAGAGAAAGGTGCCAAGAGTGTTTGTGCGAATTGTTGGAGAGGAAAGCAATTCCTCAAGGAAGTGCACATAGAAATAGGAGGATTTCCTATTTAATAGGGGCTACTAGTGCGCATGAAAATCAGAGGCAAGATCAATGATCAATCAAGTGTTTCAAGCTTGGTCTAAGGCAGTGAGAACTTTTATATTCTCTAGCGAAAGAAATATTGTTTGTAAGAGATCTTTTGCTCACTCTTCTTCAGTAAAATTCTCAAGCAAGTAGAAGGGTTTTCCCAGTTGTGTTCCCTAGAAATATTGTGTTGTTCTATTGTGTGAATTGTGTATTTATTTTGTTCCTATTTCACTGCAAATTTGGTAGAGAAATTTGTGTCTATATGAAAAGATTATATTTCAGGTTGTTCATATTAGCAGATCATAATTTCGTGGATTTTCTACATGGTATCAGAGTGTGGATTAGAATAAAAATAACACATTCAAGAGCAAATTCGTCATAGTGAGTGGGCATATGGTCTGCGATAGCTGCAACACTTAAGGGGCTAGTTCAGGTGGATTAAAGGAGCAAGGTAGGGTCTCTTTTGAAGTCTGGACAAGGCCAAGTTAATGGCAGTTTGCAGGCAACATTTAAGGGCAATTCTGTGCATGGTGTTTGGGTATAAATCTCTGTGTATAGGCTGCAGCCTGCAACAAAACATCTCTGTGTCATCAAGAGAGGTCGAGTCTCTTGAAGTATTGTGCAGAAGATAGAAGAGCTAGCTATGAGGAAGAGCAACGCAGTTCTGGAAGAGATTTGAAGGCCAATAGGTGGGATGTAATAGCGGCTACAAGCATCCCTAACTAAGGTCGAGATCCCAAAAGATTAGTGCACAAGCCTAAGGTTTTAGACAACTAGAAGAAGGAGTCTTCAAGAGGTATGCGTGCTATTCTATGTTGATGAAATTTGCAAGGTGATGGTCCAGGTTGGACAATGATTGTTTGGCATCTTAAGCATAGTAAGGAGGGCTACTAGTAGGTGTTAAAAGAAGCCCTAAGTCCGGATTTGTGAAGGACTTCAAATATGGTAGGAGAGACAGAATTAGAGGCCCTAAGTACAGTCTCTTGTGAAGGACTACAAGACTGTTAGTGGGTAGGAGTTTGTGAGCTCTCTAAGGTAGGGAGGATGGCCTACCAAGGATTGAGAGTAAATCATTATTTAGAGGGAGCATCAAACTCTGTTCCATGGAAATGGAGGATTATGATAATGGGTGGGAGAATTTGCGAAGTAGGCTATAGCGCCACCTCAAGATCCCCAACAATTGGCCCAGCATAATAATAATGATATCAAGGCAAGGAAGATTATTCTAAAAGGGGTCAGAGATCATATAGTGCCTCATATCCATGAGAAGAAGATGACTTTTGAGATGTATGATACCATCCTGAAGCTATATCAGAGTACTAGGGATACCAGGAAGCTTGCTCCTAAGGGGAAGCTGAGGAATATCCGGATGAGCAGGGATGAGCTCATCGTCACATATTTGTCAAGGTTCACTTAGGTACGAGATGAATTTGGTGGTGTGGGCGTGGTTGTATCTAATCACGACCTTGTGAATTTTTCCTTGCTTGGACTTCACAAGTCTTGGAAAGGGTTCCAGGATGTTGCTAATGGGAGAGGGAACTTTCCAAATTAGGAAAGGTTTTGGACTGGCTTCATACAAGAGGAGATCCGAAGAGGAACCATAGAAGGGAGATTAGTTATGATAATGGACAAGGAGAACCTTGCCTTGGCAGGAAAGGCCAAGGGCAAGAAGGGCCAAGGAGAGGCCAATTCATTTAGAAGGGAAAGAAGAAGGATCTATGCTATTGATTTTTGAGTAGCTTGGGAGGTACTCCAAGCCCTAGGGTTCAGGGTTTAGAGGGCAAAGCGCCACAAGAGTCACTTGTGGGCTTGGAACCCATCATGTTTTGTGGCAATTCCATGGAGCACTTTGGACATGTGATGGAATGAGATGATAGAGGGTGGAAAGGAGAATACAATGCTTCCAGAATCGTCGAATTTCGAGTTGTCCTTAGTGAGATATGAATTTTTGAAGTTTATGGTTGGGTTTGCACATGAGGAGTCTAGATCAGCTTGGTGTTAAGAAGGCATGTGACATTTGAACAAGCCCCATGATGACGTTTTAAGGAGCCCTTTCTATGTATATATAGGAGGTGAGATGAGTCATTTTACTCATCCATTTGGGCAACACATTACAAGTGACAACTTGTTGAAGGAGAGATTAATTCTCTGTTTTGGGCTACAGCAAAGGAGGGATAACAATGTGGGAACAAGACACTGTTTCAGGGCCATGTTAGGGTGACTGAGTTGCTGGAAGGAGGGCCGAGGCAAGGAAGGATTGTTTGAGGGCTGTTTGGAGGTGGCATATTTGCTGGTTATGTGAGTCATAGGCCCTGTGCTTATTACAGGGGTAACACAAGTCTATATTAGGCCGGTTGGAAGGGCTGTCAGGCCTGTTTCCTACAACAGAACTAAGGGACAACCAACGCAAGGGAGCAACTCTAAGGTGAAGGCAAGCCGCATCAAATAAAGGGACTGTTGTATGGTTTTGTGAGGGTTGTTAGGGATTGTGTTTTGTGCCCTAACCAGACCCAGATTGCAACAATCAAGTAGACCTCAAACAATGAGTTGAAGGCATGCATTTTGGTGCATCTTGTAGGTGTAGGATTCGTGTTTTGTGGATCATTTTGGATCAACTTGTTTAGCAGCCTGTGGGTGTCATTTGGAGGGCTTTTCGTGGAGGTCAAAAGTCTATCCTAGGAGCAGAGCTTGTAGTGAAGGATTGGGTGCCATTGGTCTGGTGGATGGAAGCGCGTTGGCTACCCAAAGTAGCCCTAGACAAGCAATCTTGAAGTGACGAAGAGAGTTGAAGGTTGGGTGAAGTTTGGTGCCTAATGTGCAACACTTTGATGGACAAAAGTGACTACTAGATTGGCGGATTGGAGCTCAGGGACTGGCCAACCTAGAAGAGCAGATTGGATCAACTCGTGTACATGCAGCAAAAGTGACTTGCAACAGTGTTAGGTGGCAACCCTCCTGGAGTCTCTATGTGTTGTCCTTTGAAGGACTAAGGGGTAGCTAAAGAGCAGTACGTAA
Source organism: Pinus taeda (assembly GCA_000404065.3). Lineage (NCBI taxonomy): Eukaryota > Viridiplantae > Streptophyta > Pinopsida > Pinales > Pinaceae > Pinus > Pinus taeda. The sequence goes on from APFE031489352.1 coordinate 22,801, forward strand.
GCGAAGGACCAACAGGACAAGATACGACATAAAAGCTGCAACGAAGATTGTCATTGTATCTTGTATACCATATGGCATAGACTGTTGTATGATTCAGATTGGTTTAATACTATGTTGCATGAGTTTCTGGAATGTGGGAATGTTGGGAACTTGGGTACGGGTGTCGGGAACGACTAGAGGTTTCCCCAAAATTTACAGGAAACAGCTAATCGGGAACAATAATATTATATAATAAAAAAAATTAAAAAAATAAAAATAAAACTATATAATTATATAATAATCAAAATATATATTAAATCAAAATATTCAAAATATAAAAATCAATTAATATATAACTCTCTTATATATAAATATATTCTCTCGCTGTCTCTCTTCCCGAGTCTGTCCCTTTTATATATATAAAATATTAAAATGTCAAGTTCATTATCAGTTCTCTGACACATGACCAGTGTTTGAAATAATCTGCCTTAAATATACAAAGGAACAATTTTACCTATGTTTCTCTAGTTATTCTTATGAGAAAAAGTAAAGCAACTCTAATGGTTAAGCATTGACTGCCACATACAATATGCACAAAGTCTTCTGCGATACATATACATAAACAAAAAAATAAATACTCATCAGCATGACATCCTAGATATTGCCCTTACATTGAGGTTTCACACGCTTCCTTAACCCATCAAGAGATTGCTTCAGTTTCTCAATTAAGGATATCGGTGTTAAGGATGTCTTTCGCCTTTCTTTCTGAGAAGGTTTCAACAAAGCCTCATGTTTTGTGGGCAGTTAAACATATTTGTCTACATGCTTTGTATTCCCAAACCCTAGGGAACGCGGGAACTCCAAAAAAAACAGTCTTCAAAGCTCCTGGAACTTTCCCAAGCTCCCATTGCAGCTCCCACAAAAAGGAAACGTTCCCATACAGTTCCAAAGCTTTCGGGAGCGCGGGAACCACTGGAACGGGTTTCCCACCTCTAGGGAGCGGTTCCCGTGTAACAAAGGTTTAATATAACGAAGATCAAGCTGTACATTATTGTACAATATTTGTTAAAAAATGTGTATACTTGTGCATATGTGATTTACTGGTTTATATTTTATGTTGTGCAAAGTAGTTCTTGGTTTGGTAGCGTCAAAGATTTTAAGATTCTAACCTAGACCCAAGATAGTGGAATTCAACATATGATGCTAAGTGTCCTAATTGGATGAAGTCTAGAAAGGATGATGTAGCTGCATCAACAAAGGTAGATGCATTTTTTGCCCAGTTCGAGAAAGATTTCTCATTGATTGCTTGCATGGCGAGCTCAACAGATAACAATATATGGTATATTGATTTAGGAACATCCTTCCACATGACTGGGAACAAGAAGAGTTTCAACTACCTATAGGAGAAGGATATGCAGTTTCAGATTGAGCTAGGAGGTGATGGTTAGTACGCAGCTAGAGGAGTTGGTACTGTTAGCTTTCATAGGGAGTTAGGTAATCCTCTTGATCTTAGAGATGTTCCCTATGTTCCAGGATTGAGGCAAAATCTTGTTTTGGTAGCTACCCTTGAGGACAAGGGATATGATATCATCTTCAACAAAGATAAGGCGTACCTACAACACTTAGCTTCTAGATTTAAGAAGCAGATAGGTGTGAGGGTGAAGAATCTCTACAAGTTGTAGGTAGAGACAGATGCAGCCTTGAGCAACAACGTAAGAAGAACTCAGAGTAGAGAAGTGGTGATTGAGCGAGAGTAGGATATAGCTCTCAAAATGGAGCCTCAACCAATATCTCAATTTTAGTCTAAGCTAGTTAGCAATTGGGCTGATCAATTGGATGATGAGGAGCATAGACCAAGGTGAGTGGAGGCAGCCACTCAGTCAGAGATTTCCAGTATAGGGAGAGTTTCAGCCAAGTGGGCAGAGGATTTGGTTAAAGGAGATCAAAAGAGAGTTGAGTCTCCCAACATCAAAAGGCAGACACAGAGGTACACAATGTACATGGCGCTTATGACTAAAGTGGTGGACTCGTAGGGCATGGTGGGAAAGAACATGTCTTCAAAGCATGTTTCACTGAAGAAAGCAAGGAAGTCTTCTAGCACAGAGGGAGCAACTGCAGTAGCGAAAAGCTTGGTAATGTTGGAGACAAATCCAAGTGGACGAGGTTCTTCCAGGAACACCTTCCTCGCTAAGAGGGAGTGCTGAAAATAATAGTGAGAAAGGGTTCTTTAATTTGTGCCTTACTCAAAGGAACCACAACGAGTTTCTCCTTGGCATGCTCGAGTTTCCTTTAATTTAGGACAATTTCCTAAAATTTAGGATTCGTTCCTAAAAATCATGACGTGTTTAGAAGCAGTTAACTAATGCGCTCAAGTAGAAGGATGAGTTACTTGTCTTCTAGTGTGAGTTACATGAGGAAAAGGACAAGTGATTGTGTCTTAAGTTCTAGAATTAAGATAAGATGAGTTGCATGTGTGTTTTCACTTAGTTAACTCAATCAATCACAAAATTATTCCAGAAGTAGAACTTGCTAACTTTAGCCATTCAAATTTCTCTATAAGGAGCAAAGGCACAATTGTAATGATATTGAGCATGGGTTTGTGTGAGCATGTGAGAGAAAGGTGCCAAGAGTTCTTGTGCAAATTGTTGGAGAGGAAAGCAATTCCTCAAGGAAGTGCGCATAGAAATAGGAGGATTTCCTATCTAATAGGTGTTACTAGTGCGCATGAAAATTAGAGGTAGGATTGGGGATCAATCAAGTGTTTCAAGTATGGTCTAAGGCATTGAGGACCATTGTATTCTCTAGTGAAACAACGATTGTTTGTAAGAGATCTATTGCTCATTCTTCTTCAATAAAATTCTTAAGCCAACCAAAGGGTTTTCCCAGTTGGGTTCCCTAGAAATATTGTGTTGTTCTATTGTGTGAATTGTGTATTTATTTCTATTCCTATTTTGCTCCAAATTTGGTAGAGAAATTTTGTGCCTATATGAAAAGAAATTTTTACTTCAGATTGTTCATATTAGCAGATCAAAATTTTGTGGATTTTCTACAGTATAAATAAAGGTCAAAGTTGAGCTTATTTGAAGACCAATTCATATTATCTTATCTTCTATTCTTCTGTAGTAGAGGGACAAGAAAGCAAAGTCAAGGAGAGAAAAAGGAGGCCAAAATATGACCTTTCTAAGTTTCGCACGTGTAAAGGAGAAAGGCTATCTTGACCTCGCACATGTGGAAATTCTGCTAGGACAAGTCTCTTGTTGGTATCTTGAAGTTTGCTCTTGTTGCTCGACTTGTTACTATACTTGTTGCTATATTTGTTGCTGGACTTAATGCTGGAAGGATATCTTAAAGGAGGGCTTGACTTGGCATCTTGAAGGTTGGAGCCTTGTCTTGGTCTTGGATCTTGGATATCTCACTTTGATTTGATTCTATAAGAAGAGTATTTTCTTGGGTTTTCCTCTTTGTGGGGTTTTGCCCTGGCTTGGAGCCTAATTTCTTGTGTTCTTTATCTTTTGTGATCTTTATGTTTTGTACTTTTTGGTAATTGCTTGATGAAGAGAATATAAATTTAATAAGAAGCCAACAAACATTCACAAGTAATTATCAAGTTAAGAGAAATCTACCCTAATCTACAAGCATTTTGATTTCTCAACACAGGGTTCAACCTCACCTCCAACAGGAAAATCGGCCCCAATACTCGAGGTTCTCTCTCCCGCAAACATGGCTTAGGGTTCAACCTCTCTCTCATTGCTCAGTACAACCCCTCTTTCTCTGAAGAAGACGACCCTTCTCTTGGCTACTCGACCTTACTTGTTCTCACCCAAATCGGCCCTCGTCTCTCTCACTTGATTTCATCTCTATTGTTTCCTTCACCTACTCATTCCGACAATTTATAATTTCTCTCATAACCTTGAGCATCTTCAAAGAAAAGATCAAAGGCCAAAATTTGATCTCATCACTTTGATTTTGTCAAATAGAAATATTAATTTCGAAAGTCATAAATTTTAGAAATCTGAGTCACAAATCCATTAATAACTAATTAAATTAATTATCATGCTTTTCCTAAGTTTGGATTTAGGAAGAATTAAAAAATGCCAAAATAAGTAAATTTTCAAGATATCTTCTGCATCCCTAGACACAAGGCCTATACAGAGACACCTATCTGAGCTACAAATTTGACAGTAGAGCTTGTGGTTGACAACGTGAAGGGCCCCACACTAATCCAATCAGCTACAGCTTGCCTAAAAATGCTGTGCTGCCAATGTAAGCATTAACAAAAAAGGGAAAAAGAGACAAATGGAAGGAATTTTGATTGGCACACTGCTATCAAAATACAAAACAGAGAGGAAGAGTGTTGGAGATGGGGTGTGGAGGAGACAGAGACACTTGGCTTTCCATCTACTCTCAGCAATGCCAAACACTGCCTATAAACCCAAGCACAGCGATTGGGAAGGGGTTCTTTGGCAGAAAAAAGAAGGAATGTTAATTAAATTTTCTGTGATATATTAACAAATGTTCCAAAGAGTTAAACAATTGTAAATTCTGCAATTACTGAGAAATAAAGACTGAGCATAGTCATTTGATGGTGGACTTTTCCGTTTGGGTTTCTCCGAGGTAATCTCTGTTGTCTGTGGTGTTTAATTGAATGCGTGATTGTCTTTACTAGTCAATTGCTGCAGTTTGGAATATTCCTATGCAAATTTTATTCAATAAAAATGCAAAGCAGCATTGAAATTGCACATTAGCCATTGGTTGGGTTGCTGGGAGACAAACACATTTCCCCGCACATCTAGTCTGCTCGATTGTTGTTTCATAGCAGTAACCATGCATTCTTTAACCCATTTGATCTATTACAACACTGTAATCGACTTGATTGATTTACTGGTTGGTATCCACATAATTTTCCTTTGTTTGAATCGCTGGTGTGTTGCTAGCTGTGTTCTCTTTAATAAATTGCAGTTTTAGAGATCGCATGCTTGTGCTGTGTGTAAACCATCAGCCATAGCCCAGAATAGCATCCTATTCTCTGTATAGGTGTAGGGAACCAGTTACAGTGATCTACGGCCAATAAGCATTTGAACAATTTGCTCTCAAGCTCGTGCCATCTATAAATTACCTACGGCAATGTACATTTACGCATAAACATATAATTCACATGGAATTTCCAGCCATGTCAACACCAGCTATGAAGTTGTTTACTTTGCTGAGCTGTAGGTTCAAGATTGTAGATATATGCATTCTGTGTTCCACCATGCATTAATAGCATAAAATTAAAACTCCGACTCCGACTCCGAACCAGCCGATGGTCGACTTTGACTCCGACTCGGTATCGACTCGGACTAGTTGATTTCAATGACTCGGTCTTTGTAAAAAGTACATTAAATATTTTTTTTTTAATGAAAAAACATAATTTTAAAGATTTTCATTCATGTTTCCAAACTCAAAGCATTAGAATATAGAAAGAAGACAACATATGATCAAAATATGCTCATGAATATATCTACTATATCAAAATGACACCCAATGCACTGTCCAATACATGTAATATATAGAGATCAGAAGAAAAAAACATAACCAAGGAAGCTCTAAATGGCCTCTACAACAAAACATCACTAGTCACTACAAAGAAGGCAACATCCTCTGGCTCAGACTTTGAATTAGAGTCAGATGAGGAAACCCATGGCTCCTCCTCCTCATCAAGATCTCCAACTGCCACTGTAGAAGTAGTAGCACTAGTAGGCGCACACGTAGCAGCTGCACGCTGAGATAGACGAGCTATGCACATGCGTCGTCGCTGAGTAGAGGAAGTGCCTGCAATTGGAGGACTTGGGGCTAGGCCTGGTACTAGTGGATCTGCATTTAACTGAACATTATGTTCAAGTAATGCCTCCATCTCTAAATTCAAATCAAGACCAATATCCTCATCAGGGTCAAAATCTGCTAGTTGACTCTCCACTACCCAATTTGATGTTGGATCAGTATCTTCCAACACAATGGGATCTGTATCAGGTCTTTTGTTCAACAATTGGTTGCGTCTTAGTCGGAGGTTGTATTGGACATAGACTAGATCATTTAATCGTCTTTGTTCGAAACAATTTCTCTTCTTAGCGTGAATCCTCTCAAAGATAGACCAATTGCTCTCACACTCAGAAGCATTGCAAGTTTGACTCAAAATACAGATTGCAAACTTCTACAATTGAGGACAATGGCTACCAAATGCCTCCCACCATTGTGCTGCAAAAAACGTAGTTGTGTAATGAGTTAGCTCAACAAATTATATCCAACTTTCAAACTATAAAGTTATAAACAATTTAACAAAATAAGAATTTGAATATTGAACTTGTTTACCTGGCTCATCTGCTTCCCTTGCAATCCTCCCTAGGTTCTTGCCAAAGGTACCTATGGCTCTACTGAAACAAGTGATATGTCGGTGTATCTCCAGTTGGTCACTCTCCTCAGGGACCATGCGCTCAAGACACTCAGACAATCCATCTCTAACCTCCCTGGTCAAAGCTTCTACCTCCAGAGCTTTATAATGATACCTTGGGTTAAAAAAAGAAAACCTAATTGCATGTATCGAGCAATGGAGTTGGTTGTTCCATCTTTGATCAATGATTTCCCAAATGGGCCTATAATTAGCCACTCTATCCTTGTATGCTGCCTTTATTTGCTCCTTAGCTTGATACATGGCCTCATAAATGAAGCCCATAGACAATCTTTCCCCATCCACCAATCACAACACCTTAACTATTGGTTGAACAACCTTCACAATCTCTGCTGCCTTTTTCCAAAACATTTCTTCATTAACTTTTTTTTCTCACATCTTTGCCATCCTGTTTGCGGGCCCATTGACATTCATTCCATTCATCACTGGAAAACATCCTCTACAAGTTTCTATGTTGGGTAAACATAGATTGCAATGTCAAAAAATGAGTTGCAAATCTAGTGATGGCAGACCTAACAAGATCCTTGCCCCCTGTGTTTTTCCTCATCAGGTTCACAATCCATGAGTGATTGTACATATATTTTGTTATGCTTTTGGCATGCTCTACAATGTTCTTGACCCAATCTATTTTACCAATGTCCTCAAGCATGAGGTTTATGCAATCTGCAACACATGGATTATCTGTGATGATCTGAACAACATTAGCCATGCCCACCTCTTCAACAACCTCATCCAAAAGCTGAAACAACAAGCGTGCATCTTTCACCCTATTAGATGCATCAATTGATTTTAGAAACATGGTTCCTTGTGGGCGAAAGATAAGAAAATTTATGATGGTACGGTTCCTTTGATCAGTCCATCCATTTGACATGATGATACATCCCTTTTTCGCCCATGAGCTTTTGAAAATTTTCAAATATTCATCAATGAACGAAACCTCTTTTTGCAAAAGAGATCCCCTTAACTCATGCATAGTAAGTCCTTTGAAGCCCTTTCTAGTAGCAAATATGGCATCAAACATAGGTTCACAATATGGTGAACAAGAAGCATTGAAGGGGATATCAACATCATAGAACCATCTAGCTATGTAATCACACGCAGTTTCTCTCAATTCTTTCTTCCAATGATCATCTAAAGTAGGCTGCATTTGACCTCTATTAGCTTGAGGACCATGTGCACTATCTGAGGGAGAGGAGCGTGTGACTATGAAATAACTTTTGATATCACCCTTCATTTTAATTTTACCCTTACCCTTTTCTTGAATAGACTCCAAAGGGGGAGGAGCATAGCGAAACGAAAGGGGTTGGATGCATCAGTGGAAGGGATAGATGAAGAGCCCTCATAATCAAAATTGGGGTTGGTAGCCACTGTGTGTTTTATTCTCCTCTTCCTCCCAATTTTAGCCTCTATTTCTTTTTGCCTAGATTTTTTTCTTCAAACTTCTCAATTTTTTCTAGCAACTCCTTCCTAATATCCCCAATTTGTTCTGCGGGTGCTGCACATGGAACAATTTGGCCTCTAATACCAGCCAAGTGTTGTTTCAACCTATGAATGCCCCCTCCACCTCCCTTAATTTTTCTATGACAAAATTTGCAATGCATTTGATTATCAATCATCTCAACATATGCCCAAGTAACATCTTTCATTCTAGGAGCTATTTTATGATATTTGGACTTGGAAATGAAAAGACAAAAATCTGAAAATGAAAAGAAAAAAAACAACTTTTTTATGTTCATTTCTTTTACCAAAATTACTCTCTTCAATTTCTAGATTTGCAAAAAAAAAAAGCAAAGACAAATTTGAGAAGTGAAAAAAAAATACTTCTAGGCTCTAGCCTTCTCAATGCTACTCCAACAAACCAACTCCTCAATGTTGTTCCAATGATTGCCCAAGAAACTCCTCATTGCTGCTCCAATGATTTCCCAAGAGACTCCTCACTGTTGCTCCAAAAACCAACTCCAATTCTTCACAAACTCCTCACAAATGCTCACACAAATGCAATGAGATAGTTGTGAGGAAATGTGAGGGGGTTGGGTAACTTTTATAGGCTTGGGAGAGGTTATATGGAGTGCAAAAAACCTAAAACCCAAAAAAAATTCATTTTGGAGTCCGCTTTTCCCTCCTTTTTCTACTGTGGACTGGCTCAGCCGCTTCGGTAACAGATTGGCCTTTGGTCTGATTTTTGTACCAAGCTGGCTTGGGCAGGGGTCCGACTCGGTCAACTAGGTCGATTTCGTTTCAATTCGGCCGTTTTTTAAAACACTGGTTGAAGAAGGGACAACTGTATGTGGGAGTGGAGTGGTACCACCTCCACTCATCTCTAGTGGAACTCCAAGTCTAAAGGCCACCAAAAATTGACTCATGCAAATACGAATTTCTATCCACAATAAATACGTTTTCCCTTGAGAAATTCGTGGTCCCCTTCATGAAATTCGATTTCTTTGGAGCACATGTCTTTCCTTGAATTTAGGAGTTCACATCACGTTGGAACTTCACTTTAACTCCTCGATGATTTTCCACTTCTTTTCCGCATCATTTAGCATGTATGGATATTTATTTTTCTCCATTTATTTAATTGTTGGGGCTAATTTATTGCCACTTCCACAGAACTTAGGAAAAGTGGGTTTTGAGGGTCTAGAACTTATTTTTTACCTTTCAAAGTGTGTCATAGCAGAAAGTTGAGGGTGAGAGGTGTAATTTTGAGTACACATACCCCATACAACTTCTCTAGACATCACTTATTACATATTACAATCAGATCTTATTTCAATTTCAACCCTGCGTGAAATTTTAAAAATTAAAAATTGACCCCCTAGATCTAACCAAATTCCACAAAATTTTACGAGTGATCTAGTATGGTAATATGCAATGACTGTAGACACTAGGACTCACCCAAGACCTTGCCTTCAAGCTGTACTTCGACTTTGGGGGGATGCTTGGAGGGAAAAACTCAATTAATTATTAAGTCCTCATAAGGAGTTGATAATTAGCCATGTCAAAAAAACCTCCTAGGGTAATACTCACTTGATGACAAGGTCCCAAGCTACCCAGGCTTGTTACATGAATCGAACTTGTCATACTAGCATCACTTTACATCATCCCGGTAGGGCTTGTGGAATCTGGGTACAATAGAAGATGATGAGAAAAATAAGTAGAGTTGAAAAAATCTAGTGATATGATGATCTTTGATGGTACAAGAAGCCTACGATACATCCTTAGGCGAGTCTTCAGAAAATCTTCAGGTGCCACTCTAGTGATTAACACCTTCTACATTAGGGGCCAATCTCCTTGCTCCTTTTTGCAGATGACTTGGTCTTGTTGGCATCTACTCTTGAGGCCCTACAAAGATAGATCGACGCCCTGACCAACTTTTGTGACCTGCGATAGTTAATGGTCAACCTAGGTAAAATCAAGGTTATAATCTTCAGTGCTTGGAAGAAAACTCTTACAAACATGCATTTCTACTTTTGAGGGGAAGAGTTCGAGATCACCACATCATACATTTACCTTGGAGTACAATTCATGGGACCTTGTTTTGGTATGCAGTAGGCCCTCTAGCCTCGACTTAGCAAAGGTTATGGTTCCCTGGCCCTTATCGAGAGCCAATGCTCCCAGAGTTAGTTTCAGGACACCTTATCCAAACTCTACCTCATTGATGCGATTATTAGACCCACAATCTTTTATGGCTCTGATATTTGGACGCCGAGTTTGGTATAAACAGACTGGGCCTATTTGGAGAGATTCCAGACCTTGCTACTTAGGCGCATCATCCAATGCAAATGTATAATCCCACAGGCCATTATTCAGGCAGGGTTTGGTGCCCACCCCTTCCTCCTTGATGCCATATTTTGCGTGGTTTCTTTCCTCCACAGACTTAGATATTTCAACGATTCAACCGCTTGGAGAGATCGATACCCCTACCTTGCACTTTGTTTCTTGGAGGCCCTTACTTTGGCTCACCCTTAAGGACGGATACGAGGTTGGTTCTCAAATGTTTCTCGACTTCTCAAGACACTAATCATCTCCCGAGAGCGTTTTCCCCCTTTCTGATTCTCCCTTACCACATTGAGACATCTCATATCGCCTAAAAAAGTACTTAATTAGTCCATCAAAGAGGATATCTATAGATTGTACATTTAGGTCACGTGGACTTCCCCCAGACGGGCATGGGCATGAAGATGTCCTTTTACCTTGACCATTTCTTGGAGTTACAAGATCGCATCATTGTCTGCTTCCCATACATGTGTAGACATTAGATGCACTCACTCAGGATCCCTTTGGGCCTGCTTCAAGTTGGTTTTCATTGATTCCTAGTGGAGATTGACCACCATATACCAAGATTTTATAGGATCTACTAGGTGTCTCACCTTCAAGAGCCAGAGATAGAGGGACACATCATTTTTAGGTGCCCCTTATACTACATGATCAAATGGTGCTACCACTGCCTCTATAAATATTCAGGGGTATCTCACTCTACCTTCTTTTGGAGTCTTGAGCAAAGATGCCTAGCCCTCTTCATTAGGGAGATATTTAGAGATAGATCTCGGATCCTACATACCCTATCTCACTTGGGGTTGATTTGGACAATCACATCATACTTTGCAAGTTTCAGGTTGATCCGGTTGATTGGAGCAACAAGTAGCGAGTTGAGTTCTAGAATATTTCAGATAGTAGAACAGTGAGACCTCGAGCTGCCCCTCATTCCCCCTTTGGGAGGCCAACCAATATCATCGAGATCGTTATGGAGTTGTCAAACAACACATCAATTCACCCACACCTAGAGCGTAAGAGGGAACAGTTCAAGATGGTTCCCAGGCATGGTGCCTTGCCCCCCCCCCCCCGACAAACTCCTCTCTAACCCTAGTGGAGTAGCTAGAGACTTACTAGAGCTTATTTCCTTTGGCCTCGGATGCTAGGAGTATCCCTCGCTCCTACATCACCCCCAGGATCGTGCAACTAGATGCCTCATTGGATCCGAAGGAGTATGATAGTCAGCGAGTGCCACCGTTGGCCCCCTTGCCGTCGACTATCAAACTCGGGATTCTTAACATCATCAACCTCCAGCCCTTGACTTATTCACTTAGTCTTCTACATCACAGGGGCCTTTGATCTGGTTATGTACATGTTTATGAGGCTGTCCTATTGTTATATCCTTCCTTCATCTTATCCTAGACTATACTTTGGCATTTTCTAGGAGTTGCATTTGCAGTCCCACATTGTACTCATATTGAATGTATCCTTTAGTCCCATTGTCCTACTTTTGTGGGCATTCATTGGACATTATTAAAATTATCTTATCTTCCTCTGACCTTGGAAGGGCTCTTACCTATAACTTACATTGACTGACTTGGGATGTTCCTTATTAGATTTGTCTTGGACTGGTATCTCAACAAGTTGTGAAGCATTCTGGTCTTGAATGCGCTTTTATCACAAGCTTTGTTCCATACCTTGCTTTTTAATTTGATCCTGTTCTTCTATTAGTCATTGATGGATAATCTCTTGCTTGGGAGAGAGCTCATGTTACTTGAAAGTGAAAATTCAATCTTGTGAGTTGGGCTTGATTAGTTGTATTTTGTTGTTAATAGGTATATAATCTATGTGATGTCCTTTTGTACTGTCATAATTGTGAATGCTCTAGCTTGCAACAATAAAGGGATTTGGTTGTTTTGTTTTTACATGTATAACAACACGTCTTGTACCCCATGAATGTTAGGCTTTTGTTTAGGTTTTCTTCCAGGGGAGCAACTGGTGGAAAAAACTTGTTCACCAAAGAATTAACATTGTTGACTCCTTTGGTTGTGATCATTATTGCATCTCTGTAAATATTACAAATTAAACAAGGTAATAATATAGTGTGATTGTGATTCTTTTCTGGCTATGGTGTAAGTGTGATTGCTTTGCGATGCTCCAACTGCCGTAAATTTTGTACATTGTCTCCAATTTTGTGCTAATAATTGGTCGCATTGAGATGCAACACATTGTTTCTTGCTTTCTAGATATAACCAATTGGTGAGATTTTAAATAGGGACAATGATGCAGTCAATGATGAAAGTGCATGTGCAATCAAAACTGAATAGCGGAAGCCTTTGTTGAATGTATAAATAGATGCTAGTTGATATTGTCAATGATTGGTTGTTTTCACATAAGTTCTTATGCTTTTATTGTATTATTCTCCTTTTTGAATATCTATAGAAGTATTAAAAGCGGGAAACATTTTTACTCTTATGAATTATGGTGAGCCTACAAGATTTGTTTGGTGAGGCTATAAGATTTGTTCCACATGCATGAGAAAGGTAATTTATTTTTAAATGTCATCTTGTGCACGAGACTGAGTTGATATATTTGGACAGGGTGCATCACTTTGTAAAAACTAATTTAACTTGGGTATGAACTATGCTTTCTTAAAACGTATTTGTTATATTAGAGTTTTTTTAATGATATCCCTGTTACATACCACTTTGTGGGTGATATCCCTAGGATAATTTTTTTCTCCATGGTAACCTCAGCGGGCAGCCAACAGCCCCTTGCAGCTTCCTACTAGCTCGTTGTGCCATTTCTCTGCCACCTGAGCCAGCCATGTGGTCCCTCAACCACCTGTATTGATCATATGTTTGAAGGTGGGCCTCTCGAATCCAAAGGTATGTCTTGTCATTTGGTAATTGAGTACTGGGTTTACTTATCATGGATACTTTTGGGTATGGATTGATGGGGGCATTTGGCGGAAAGGGTGGGCTTAGTTTGTGCTCTTGTCCCCTTGATCTCTTTTGGATGCTACCCTTGGATCTTAGTCCTGTGGGATCTCCTTTAATGACCATTTGGTTCTAGTGTGGTACTACTTGGGAAACCTCGACTTTGGGTGCGTGATCCCGCTCCTTTATTTGCATATATTACTCCCTTTCCACTCACTACCACATTCATCATTTCTCCCACCTAGGTCCACATTTCCATTCTGGGTCCACATAGGGCCAACCTCCCTATTCCCTCTTGGGTTAGGCCCGGAATGATGCCCCGGAGGTTGAAGCAGCTAAAAGAAAAAGGAAAAAGCATAATTGGCCACATTTAATAGGAAATTGTACCACAAAATGCTAAAAGATGGTCGGAACAAAAATAATTAGCACGTGGGCAAAAGCCAATACATGAGCTCTACCCCAACCCATGGTCATCACCCTGGTTACATAGGCCCTAGATGAGCCTTTTTTATCGTTCAGGAACCCATGATTGTCCCAACCCTTGGAGGGCAATGAACCGCCCTACCTAAAAGGAGTAATCATTGCCGTATCTCACACATCATGCTCTTATCCTTTGAGCCCCGAGCAGTTAATTAAAGAAAATTCATAAAATACAAAAGACATATAAATAAGGGTGAAAAAATCAAGGTCGGGGCACCTCATGTACAACGATTGCTCCCTTCTACACATTCTATACCCAGGTGTGGGCTTCCTCTTATCTAGCTACCCGTATGCCCCAATATGTGGTCCAGGATTGCCCCTCATTTCCTACTCCATTCCACTTTTTTATCACTTGCCACTCTCATGAGAGGGATGTACCTTGACATACTATCCCCTTTTAAGGGATGAAACCACCTAATAAGGTACTTGGTTAACCCCCTTTGGAGCCTGGAGACACTAGCACATGCCAAAGCCCACTACGGAAGGGCATGCCATTATGAAGTGCCCACTTTGTTATCCATGATATGTAAACTCTTTTACCTGATTATTTTAATGACTGGTTGTACTGGAAGCCTAGGGGACGCATTGGATCTTATGCAGGATTACTGGTGGTTTCCATTTGGGTTTGGTCTTCCTATGCTGGATCCTAACCCCAAAGGTCTACATTGGCACATATAGGGTGTGCATAGAGAGCCATTGGCCTCCACATCGGTAGACAACACTCCATGGATCTTCATTGGTGCTCAGAGACCATTAGCAATCCACTTTTGGGATGATGGTGATATGCTTGGTACATTTTGCCTAACAGGCCCCCACAGGAGCCCTGCACTCTTGACAGGTGTCCCAGGACTTGTACAATGTCATGGCAACATTCATTCCACCACTCAGACCCTTGTAGAGGATCTACAAGTATCTCTGATTCATATGGAGACCCATGGGCTCATTGATGTGCCCTTAGACCCAATGTGAGCACCACAGGTCTACTACTTGGAGAACAAGGGGTCACCCCCTTGCCCATCATATTTCGAGGAATTTATTCCTCAGTATGGCACTTCAAGACATTATTATACCTTTGGAGGGCCCCATGGCATGGACATATTATTATTTGGCCCCTTATGAGGCTTATTTTTACACTTGTGAGCTAGTTTGGTGGGCTTGTCACCAATAGGGGTTTTGTTTGCACATTATTTTATCATTAAGGGCTATTGTAGGTCCATAGGCTAAATCGAGCTCCTTAGGAGGCTATATATTGATGTTAGATACATTCATTTGGATCATCGCTTAAGAGGGGATCTCTCTAATCATAGGGAACTTCACATTTTTTCCTTGGGGGATATTTTTTGGACATGGATGAGTTTTGACGTATGGATTTGGGCTATTTTTCTTGTCTTGGAGCTTTGCCTTGCAAACAAAATGCTGCTTGGATATATTCTATAACGTTGTAAGTAAATTTTGACGTTGTTATTCTGTTGCTGCACACTACTAAAATTAGGGCTAGTTTCTGCATAATTGAAATGTGGAATTAAGCATATTTAGCTAATTCATTGTATGGGCCAATGTTATATGAATGAAATGTCCTAGAGATTATTTGTATCGATAAGCTTGCATCATTTGCTTTGAAGTATAAATGTCTGAAGGTCACTTTTCTTTTCTTTCTCTCAACATTGGATGAAGCTTTCCGAGCCTCCTTGATCAAGAAACCAAGTTCTTACTCATCATCATCCTTGACTCCATATCCCCAAGTGAATTAGGCACTGATCCCTAAAAAAGGTGGTCATGTCCTTCAACTTTTTCACCTTTTACCACTTTTTCCTAGGTCTAGCCCTCAAAGGTCACCTAGGGCATCAATTTCCCGGGAATTGACCCAAGGAAAAATTTCGATCTCCTACAAGCTACTGCGCTGGTGGGTACCCTCGCTGTCCTCCAAATTTGAGGCAATTCTAACAATGGAATCTCCGGGAATCACAAGCCCTAACTCTATGATCGAATCTTGCTTAGGCATCCCCAAAGCTAGACCTCAACTGGATCAATTCAACATTTTGAAGAAAATATTCTTGTTTGGTCCTTTCCCCTCACCTTGTCTAGGATAGGAACATCATTGGTTGCTGCATTCCATCTCTGAACTTGGGCTGGGTCCACTTGGCCCTGTGTGGTCCCACTTCTCATTAAATATGATTTGTCAAGGACCATTTGGGAATCCAAGTTTCCCAATGATTACAGGGATTGGGAACCTCGTCTATAAGCCTATACCTTCTCCCTCAACCCTTTAATCCTCACCCCTTACCCCTGGAGGACCAAGTCCCTTGCTTAAAGAGCAAGCAAGTTCCATTCTTCACTCCATCATTGGGAACGGGTTTCTAGGGTCACTTTCCACCTATCCATTGACATATACTTTACAAGTGATCCGTGCACTATCGGGACTCCTCCCATCGGTGAAAGTCCCTAAAGGGCTTTACGCATCTTCCATGATAACACCTGGCTCAGCCCAACAAGACTAAGCCTCTACCACCTTGACTGAACAATACGCACTGTGCACAACAACAACCCGCTAGCTTAAATGATAACAAAACATCATTCTAACATTTCATGATTTGATTAATGAAGTTTTATGCTCGTCCTGGCCTAATGCTGTGCTTGCCCTAAATTCATTCTACCATTTCAATTTATAACCCATAATAGCCTCAATGCTGTAACATGAGCCAAGTGAGTTTCCATAACTTAGGTAGGATCATTTCTTTTCTTGTATGCATAGAGTAGTTAGATAATTAGTAAATGTATGTAAGTGTAATGTAGATAGCCTGAGAGCATTTAGATTCTTCTAGGATACCTTTTCCAACCACGGTGTCCAGAAGAGAAGCTTGGCAGGACAAAAGCTGGTGGTTAGGCAGATGCCCCATTGTTCGGGGTGTCTGCCTAACCATACAACTTTGTACTATCGCGTGCGTCGTGGTTTGGATTGGAAACTATAACGCTAGTGTCCTGCCATCGGGGATTTGTTCATTTCATTCATTAATATATGTCATTATGCATTTCTTCCAGTCATGGCATATATTATATATGTTATTATTAGATTTTGAGAGATGAATTGTGAACTTCTTCCAGCTAGTTATGATATGACTTGCCCTCACAATGGCCTTTAGAACAACTTGTTTGCTCCTTGCTCCCCTATTATTATTTCATCCCACAAGTCAGTAATAATACTAAAATTATAGTGGCACATTGCACTAATGAGGATGTGGAATGGGGCATAGAAGTGGGAATGGGGATAGAGGTCGGATCCAGGAGCAAGGGGGTTCAACTTGGGGCTACTATTTTCATTTTAGCCACGACAACTCTATTGGCGCTGGGGCTCGGACAATCAATTGGAAAGAATCTCGATTGTAGAGATCTCTATTGGATGGAAAGAAGATGAGCAAGCTAACTCTTTCCCTAACAGACCTTAATGTGAGGGATGCTTGCTGACGAGAAGAGCGGTGCTTGCTAGCTTACGGTAAGAGAAATGCTGCTGGAAAGACTCCTTGGTGTATCTACTTCTGCTCGATCCTTAGATGGGAGGGAATGATAGAAATTGAGTCGACGAAGAACCTTTTTTTCCTTAATAGCGAGACATGGTGAATCGATGTCAGCTACCAAAGTGAATGTTGGCTTATTGATCGGGAGGGTCCATTTCCACTATTAGTTAGTAGTGATTGACATCAGCCAATAAATCCGCCGATAGGTCGTCATCAGTTTATGTGAAAATATAGGTCAAGCATTGCTATCCCGATCATCCCAGAATAGTAGCACAAGTGTTCTCATCCACAATAGTCGTTATCATCATAGTGTGCACTAGTTCTAATTAGCATTAGCAAGTTCATAATTCAATTATATATTATTATTGCATATTATTGCATATAAACGTTCTCAAGATGATACATATGTGTTCGCGCCATATCTACATCCTTGCCATAATAGACAACCCGGTTCCATATGTGTTGGTTCGGGTGGGTATGATATTGAAAAACCTTTGCTCATTTTGTGGTTTTCAAATGTCAAAACCTTATTTATTAGGAGCACATCTATGAGGTAGGTCCACCAGTAGAGGTGTTACTACACATCTAGCATGAATCCTGTTAATAGAAGGGGGTCCTTAGTACCCCCACTCCATTATATTTATATAGAGGAAACGATACTACCAACTGTTGCACTCTATTTTATTCTATTGAGGAGAATGGAGCATACTAGGCTCTGATGAAGTTCCATCACTGCACATAGGCTAGAGAAGAGCACACTATCATCAGGTGAGGTGAGTTAGGCTATATATAAGTGGGCCATATCTGAGTGAGCCATATTGTCGTTTCCCCTTCCCATCCAACAAGGACTAATCAAAGCCCTCATACTTTCTCATTTGACATTTTGCCATAGTCAAGCCATTTTTGATGGATCCGATGAATTGAATCACATTCCTCCTCATCAGGGATCTAAAATGGATATTCTTCTTAAGATACTAAGTACACCACTTGGAATAGCAAATCAATCCATGTTCGTTATTGTTGGGACGATGGACCAGACGAGACCATACGAAACCTTTCCCTCCATTTGGCGTTTCTCCTTATGAGTGAGCACCATATGTTGTTGGTTAAGAAAGACCTTGGAGTCATGCATAAAGTAGGTTAATGCATGTAGGTGTAAAATAATGGGCATATACATTAAGAGAGCTAGTTTTTCATCTGTGAGGTTGTAGGTGGTAGCACCCCATCAGGTAGAATTCCCCGGGATAGGCCCCCCCATCCATGCGCACTCTACTTTTGCCACACGTCGCCTTATTGTTAGTCTTTGCCCATAAAGTTTGTTCAATTTAGTGCAACTTATAATTCAATGCGGAAGATCTTATCATAACATCCAGACCTACTAAAAAATCTATTAATATATGATGTTGCCATATTATAATGTTTTGCAACTAAGTTGCAGGAAACGTGGGTCTAGGGTCCGTTTCCGTACAGAAACGAAACGGAAACGGGGAAACCCGTATCGTACGGCCCGGAAACTCGTTTCCGGCCGTACTGGCCACATTTCTCGAAGCTCGGAAACTTGTTTTCGGCTGTACTATCCTGTTTCTCAAAGAGGAAACGTGGCCAGTACGGCCGGTAATGAGTTTTTGGGCCGTACGACAGAGTTTCCTCATGCAAATTGACTTTTTCTTATTATTTTGTTTTCTATTGTTTTATTGGGCGACTAAAGTGGCTTCTAAATTTAGTCATAATGTTTAAATGTAATAAATTATAATGTATCATGTATGCTTTATGATTGCACATAACATTTCTTAAATGTCTTAAATTCTACTATATATATATATATATAATATTCGTGTTTCCTCATTTCCAAAATTTGGGGAGGTTGCGTTTCGTACCTGTGCCCGTTTCGGAAACTCGTACCTGTTTCCCTGTTTCGTGCAACTTAGTTTTGTAAAGATTGCCGCAATAAATTAATAAGTTGATATATGATATCGCCATGGAGACGTCCTTTCCATGGAAAATACACAACATTATACTCTCCAGATCACTAGGAGAAACTGCCTCCTCTCTTTAGATTTAGACAAATCAACCCATTTATATATGAGCTTGCATGGAGAAGTTGAACTTGTCCATTATGTTCTAGCCTTAAAATAAAAATCCCTTAGTAGTACTATCTCTGCAGTTACCTGGTTGCATTAGCCAAGCCTTGGCCTTCTTTTGAAATGAGACTTACTATTTCTATGGTTCGCTTGGCTCTCCCCTTCCAGCAGATAGATAGAGCCAAATAATGATTAGGAGGGTATCAAATCCGTAAAGTGTGTGTGTATTGAGAATATACAATATTTGCATTGACATGGCCTTTGTAACAAGAAAGAAGTACATTGATATACGAGATCGCATCTCTGCGTTTAACTTTTCCATATTTTCATATGTGTTGGGGTGGGAGGGACCATTGTATCATGGGCCCATTGGGACTACTGCCAATAAGTATGCTGTGACCTAATAAGTAAAACCTCCTCTGACCAAATAAGGGGGGGGGGGGGGCTCGTATCCTCGATCCTTGGTTGAGGGGTGGTGGGCCAGACCAAACCTTGTGTGGTTGTACAATTCCAAAGCTATTTAGGTTCCCTGCCCAGTCAGGTAAGTTCGTGAGTTAGGTTAGTTAGTAGTGTTCAGGTCTAGTGTCCAGATGGATACGTCCTTTCTTCCTTATGAAATAAATCTATAGGTACCTTCTGAACTAACCAAACTATCCTTTGTTCAAGAGGGTATGAACCGCCGAATCATAGGGGGGATCATCACAAGCGCTATGAACCGCTGCACCGCATAGGGGCAACACCACTATGAGCACTATGAGAAGCTCCGCCCAATAGGGGTTGGCACAATCTCAGGTCATAGGGGCATAGCCATGAGGTCCCAAAACCAACAGGTAGGGTTCGGATTGGGACTTACCAAGATCTCATCATTTCATTTTTTGCCATAGTCAAACCCTTCCCCTCGTACCTCGGGAAAGTGCCCTACGGGCCCTAATTTTGATGGGTTTTTGAGGGATTCCCCCACATCAGGGGTACGAAAATGGATTTTTCTTCATTATGAATAAGAATGTGATTAAGAATCAATAACATTCCATCCATGTTCCATAGAATCCATGTTCTCCACCATGTTCATTTGGTTTTCATTTGGTTGGGGCAGAACTTCCCAAAACCTTCTAATTTCATATTTTGATTTTGATATAGTCAAACCATCATTTGAAAAAACATTATTCATTGGAATGGAGATGATTCTTTAGTCAGAATGCCATTTTATTCAGTTTATCTGGGATCGGGATATATGTCCTTACGCTGATGAGGTTCCAATACCGCCACTAGATGAGAATGATGATGGGAGCAATACTACTGCTGCTTATGAGGTTTCACAACCAATAGCTACACTTAATCGGAACACAGTTCCTACTTCCTTCGACGTCAGGTCTTATCAGGTACGGTGGTCTCTTCTTTGGGTAAGGAGGTAGGGGCTCTATATGATGAGCAGGTGAGTTAGGACAATAGTTAGAGAATGTCATAAGGTGAGGCAAGTTAGGCCGATGAGTAAGCTTTATTGTCATCCCTATCTTTCCATCCAACCCCATTGAGCAATCATCAACAACGCCCATGCCAGACCTTCTCATTTGACATTTTGATTTAGTAAAAAAGCCCATGGCATTGAACTAAAGCCTGTAGTGCGAGCCATGTTGGCTGAACGAGCATATACACAATGGCATTTCCAGATGTTTCCCTAGTGGTGGTTGTTGGTTGGATAGTTCCCCCATGAAGAAAGATGGAGCCATTAGGATAGGATGTGAGAAAGCCACTAACTGATGTTAGCCTTGCTTTGGGGAAGGGTAATTCATTGCAACCTTAAAGCACCAATCGAGTTTCCATTGTAGGGTAACAAGAATAGGAAAGGGCGAAGGAATAGGTCTTGTGGAAAGAGAATGTAGCGGGCACTACTGGGACTCCTTCCACCGGTGAAAGTTCATAAAGAGAAAGGAGACTTGGCTGTGGTGACAGTGGGCTAAACCTCCACCATTGCCCTTAACCTAGTAGTTGCCCTCTTAGGAACCCCTTTTAGGTCCCATGTTGGTTTGAGTGGTAACATTTCTGTGCCATTGCTAGGGACACAAAACGTGTGTTTTGTTCCCCATATGACAAATTGACATATCATTATTGGCGACTCCATTGGAAGAACGAAGCCCTAGTTCTTCATTGAACTTTAAGGTCATGCTTATAGGGTGAAGCAAGTATTTTTCTAGGCATCTTTAATTTCACCCTAGCGAATCCTACATATGTTTCATGTATACCTCAAATAGGTTGTCATTCTTTCGTAAATTTCCCGCTTTGGACATTGCTAGCGTCCTTGGACATCCTAATCATGTCACAAGAAGGATGCTACGTGGGATACTTGTGTTTGATGGTGATCCACTCTTCGTAATTAACCATGTAGATAGATTTAATGCACATGCTTCAAGAGAGAAGGTTGTCCACCAAGATGTCCTTATGTTGTTGTTCATGGGGTCGCTCGGTGGTCATAACTCATGGCTGCATGATCACGAACCTAAGAGCATTTCATCTATTGAAGAGTTCGTTGAGGGCTTTCTTAGACATTTTCAAGTACACCATGCGTTAAACATCCAAGAGGAAGCCTTCATAAATCATCATCAAGACATTAAGAATCTAGGTAATGAGCAAGGAGGCGAGTCCTCCTTGGGTCCACATGATGAAAATGATGATTTTGAGGACACATGTGTTGGGAAGGATGAATCTATGGAAAGTGAAATTGAGACCAAATCTACCTTTCTCAAGGATATTACTCTCGATGAATCCTCTTTTGAAAACCTTGAGAGAGATGATCCCATTAGCCTTTTGAAAGATGACATTGAAGATTATTTCCACATTGAAAAGGAGAAATGGGAAATTGTTGGTCCTCAATTTGATTGTGCTCCCATTTACTTATCATGGATACTTTTGGGTATGGATTGATGGGGGGATTTATTGAAAGGGTGGGCTTAGTTTGTGCTCTTGTCCCCTTGATTTCTTTTGGATGTTACCGTTGGATCTTAGTCCTGTGGGATCTCTGTTATTGACCATTTGGTTCTAGGGTGGTACTACTTGGGAAACCCCGACTTTGGGTGCGTGGTCCCGCTCCTTTATCCGCATATATTAGTCCCTTTCGATTCACTATGCTCTCATTCATCATTTCTCCCACCTAGGTCCACATTTCCATTCTGGGTCCACACAGGGCCAACCTCCCTAACCTCTTGCCCCCACCTTGGGTCAGGTCTGGAATGATGCCCAAAGGTTGAAGTAGCTAAAAGAAAAAGAAAAAAGCATAATTGGTCACATTTAACAGGAAATTGTACCACAAAATGCGAAAAGATGGTCAGGACAAAAATAATTAGCACATGGGCAAAAGCCAATACATGAGCTCTACCCCAACCCATGGTCATCACCTTGGTTCCATAGGCCCTAGATGAGCCTCCTTTATCATTCAAGAACCCATGATTGTCCCAATCCCTGGAGGGCAATGAACCGCCCTACCTAAAAGGGGGCAATCACTGTTGTATTTCACACATCATGCTCTTGTCCTTTGAGCCCCGAGCAGTTAATTAAAGAAAATTCATAAAAGGCAAAAGACATATAAAGAAGGGTGAAAAAATCAAGGTCGGGACACCTCATGTACCACGATTGCTCCCTTCTACACATTACATACCCAAGTGTGGCCTTCCCCTTATCTAGCTACCCTTATGCCGCAATATGTGGCCCATGATTACCCCTCCTTCCCTACTCCATTCCACTTATTTATCACTTGCCACTCCCATTAAAGGGATGTACCTTGGACATACTATTGCCTTTAAGGGCTGAAACCACCTAATAAGGTACTTGGTTAACCCCCTTTGGAGTCTGGAGACACTAGCACATGCCAAAGCCCACTACAGAAGGGCATGCCATTATGAAGTGCCCACTTTGTTATCCATGATTTGTAAACTCTTTTACCCGATTATTTTAATGATTGGTTGTACTGGAAGCCTAGGGGACGCATTGGATCTTATGCAAGATTACTGGTGGTTTCCATTTGGGTTTGGTCTCCCTATATGGGATCCTAACCCCAGAGGTCTACATTGGCACATATAATGTGTGCATAGAGAGCCATTGGCCTCCACAACAACAGACAACCCTCCACGGATCTTCATCGATGCTCAGGGACCATTAGCTATCCACTTTTGGGATGATCGTGATATGCTTGGTACATTTTGCTCAACAGACCCCCACAAGAGCCCCACACTCTTCGCAGGTGTCCCAGGACTTGTACGATGTCATTGCAACTCATTCCACCACTTGGACCCTTGTAGAGGATCTACATGCATCTTCAATTCATATGGAGACTCATGGGGTCATTGATTTGCCCTAAGACCCACTGTGAGCACCACAGGTCTACTACTTGGAGAACAAGGGGCCACCCCCTTGTCCATCATATTCCGAGGAATTTATTCCTCAGTATGGCACTTCAAGATATTATTAGGCCTTTGGAGGGCTCTGCGACATGTACATATTATTTTTTGGCCCCTTGTGAGGCTTATTTTTACACTTGTGAGCTAGTTTGCTGGGTTTGGCACCAATAGGGGTTTTATTTGCACTATTTTATCATTAGGGGCTAATGTAGGCCTATAGGCTAATTCGAACTCCTTAGGAGGCTATATATTGATGTTAGATACATTCATTTGGATCATCACTTGAGAGGGGATCTCTCTAATCGTAGAGAACTTCACATTTTTTCCTTGGGGGATATTTTTTGGAGATGGATGAATTTTGATGTATGGATTTGGGCTATTTTTCTTGTCTTGATAAACTTTCATCATTTGCTTTGAAGTATAAGTGCCTGAAAGTCACTTTTCTTTTCTTTCTCTCAACATTGGATGAAGCTGCCTTTCCGGGCCTCCTTGATCAAGAAACCAAGTTCTTACTCATCATCATCCTGGATTCCATATCCTCAAGTGAATCAGGCACTGATCCCTAAAAAAGGTGGTCATCTCCTTCACCTTTTTCATCGTTTACCACTTTTTCCTAGGTCTAGCCCTCAGAGGTCATCTAGGGCATCAATTTCCTGGGAATTGACCCAAGGAAAATTTTTGATCTCATACAGGTTACTGTGTTGGTGGGTCCCCTCCCTCTCCTCCAATTTGAGGCAATTCTAACGGTGGAATCTTTGGGAATCCCAAGCCCTAGCTTTAGGATCGTATCTTGCCTAGGCATCCCCAAGGCTAAACCTCAACTGGATCAATTCAACCTTTTGAAGTAAATATTCTTGTTTGGTCCTTTCCCTTCACCTTGTCCAGGATAGGAACATCATTCGTTACTGCATTCCATCCCCGAACCTGGGTTGGGTCCACTTGGCCCCGTGTGGTCCCACTTCTCAATAAATATTATTTGTCAAGGACCATTTGGGAATCCAAGTTTCCCAAGGATTATAGGGATTGAGAACCTTGTCTATAAGCCTATTCCTTCTCCCTCAACCCTCCAATCCTCACTCCTTACCCTTGGAGGAAGTCCCTTGATTAAAGAGCAAGCAAGTTCCATTCTTCACTCCATCCTTGGGAAAGTGTTTCCAGGGTCACGTTCCACCTATCCATTGACATATACTTTACAAGTGATCCCTACACTACCGGGACTCCTCTCATCGGTGAAAGTCCGTAAAGAGCTGGGAAACTTAGCTGTGTTGACAGTGGGCTAAGCCTCCACCGTTGTCCTTAACCTAGCAGTTGCCCTCTTAGGAACCCCTTTTAGGTCCCCTGCTGGTTTGAGTGGTAACAATTCCATAGTGGCCAAAACTGGCCAATAGCACTGAAGGAAACATGACATATCCAAACAGCTGTGAATTTGTGAAAGGGATTGAGTGGTATGTGTTTTCTCACCTTCTATATGCTGGTCCAGTAAATAAAGGCAAGAAATATAAGCAGGAATGAAAGTAGACAAAACTGTGATCTAAAACAGAATCTAGACACCAAATTGTAAGGAGCCTCTAAAATAGATGGGGCACTTGAGACAAACATTCTTCAGAAGTCAAAATTCGTATAATTTGTTACATAGTAGATCAAATATGGTAATTTTATTAATGTTGAACAGGTGAACACTTGAGACAACATTCTTCAGAAGTCAAAATTTGTATAATTTGTTACATAGTAGATCCAATAAGGTAATTTTATTAACGTTGAACAGGTGACCCGAAAGTTGGTCAATGAGACTCAAAAGTACAGCCAAAATTGCTAGGAGCTTATAAAATAGAGTGGGCACATGAGACAACATCCTTCAGAAGTCAAAATTCTTATAATTGGATATGTTATTATGTAGTAAATAAGACAAGGTGAGATAATTTTAAAAAGTCCAACGGGTGACCACTAAGTTTGTTAAAGGGACTCCAAAATACAGCTGACATGAATAAACAGTAGAGTGTGGTGATATGCAGTCGTTTGATTTGATTGATCATTCTGGATTCCAGCTGGCAACTCACTTTCTCTCCCTGCCTTATCTGCTAGATGAGGCTGAAAGTCGAAGTTAGATATATTTTAATTCAAATAAGTCATGCTACATAACGTAGTTCTGTATTTCAATGGGTCATATCAGGTGCTTACTCTCTGTTTTGCCAAATGAAGAAGATTATGCCTTTCTTATATAACCAGTAGCTTTATGCTGTTGTTGAGGAGCAATATATCTAAGGCATATGCTGATGATTTAGGCAAATAATATGGTGGTGCCATATTTCGTTAATATTATTAACAAACAACCCCAAATTGAATTTAAAAGGTGCTTTAAATGTGTTGCTCTAGATGCTACAGGATGTGTATGAGCCTAGCAGGTCACTGTTGGGCTAGTAATTGGTTGAATAAGTTTTAAGGTTTTATCCAGTAGGAGTTTATTTGATTTTAAGCCATGCTTTGAAGTTTAAACCATTCAAGGTGTCTGGTGTACTCTAATGCAGATTTTCATTTTCATACACTGTTGAGACCAATCTATCCTTTTGATGCAGGAGGTATTCAGAGATGCATTATCAAAGGCAGACCATCCATCAACATTTGCTGTTCAGGCAATGCAAGAGGCTGTAAAACCACAGGTCAGCACTTGTCTTCCTTGTTCCAAGTTTGGTGCAATTTTAAGTTAAAAAGAAAAATAATATTGCATCTTTTATTCCAGTTAGTATAACAATAATATATACAGCTAGCACGTGTGGCAAAAACAAAAGGCCATCACGATGGGGTGACACAGAGGTATAAATTACTGTCCTTTTGAAAATCACAAATCAGAAAACCATTGTGGAGCTTTAAACATACAGAATTTGCATTGAGGTCTGGCAGTAGCAACAAAAATTATAGGCACAAAACCAAGTACCTGAAAACCATTAAAATAATTAATCTCTCTGCCAGGGTGCTCACCCATGATGAGCATAATTATCGTTAAAATTGTAAGCCACTGCAGCTATGGGATCTGGGCCATCATTGTTAGGTTTGGGCTAGGCATTCATCCGTAGAGGTTTATTGGCAACCAGTGGTCCCTATAATTTGGTTCTATTTTTGGAATGAACGTTATGGCTAAATTTGAGTGTGCAATATCCACAAAATAATAATTTGTAATATGTACTTGAGTTATTCTATGTCTGCTACAAGAAATGCATTTAAGGATATGGAATAATAAAATTGTTGTTCTCACCTTATGTATGTTCGTTAGTTTTAAAGTGATACCAGCATGTGTTTTTATATGTGAAATATTAATTGTGCCGCTAAAGATGGAATTGATTTGTAAATGGAGAAGTCAGAAACCTACCTTCAGGGATATCCAAAGAGAATTTTAAATCATGCTGAATTCCTTCTTACTATAATATGGATCTGGATGGTTGAAAATATTTTCATGCTGTTTTAACTTTTTACCTAACCCATATTTTTGCTTTGTTGCAGAAACAAACTGTGCTTGTCCAAGATGAAAATCAATTGTTAGAAAATGGTTTACGTACTTTGCTCCAGGAGCTGGTGGTAAGATGCATGCTTGTTTGTTATTTTATAGTAGTGCCTTGACACCTATATTATTTGGTATCTGGACGATGTGAAAGTAAGTTTTAGATTCGTTTTAACTTTTTGTTGTCTCCAGTGATTGCGGAACTTAATCAAATTGGTATTCTGTTGCTAAATTGTCATTTTATATATAAATAATCAGGAGAGTGCTTGTTTCCTCAGTTTATAGTGGTTCCTCTCTGCCTAGATGAGTCTAGATGCTTCAATAATGACAGAAGGTTTTGGTATTTCATGCTGTAATTGATTACTTAATGTTTGAGTTCAGAAAAATGGCATGTAGTACCAAAGAGAGTCGGGCTTTTTCTTAGTCACATGTGCCGTAGACAAACACTATATCTATTTGTTAGGATATTCCGACACATAGGAATAGTTAAGTATAACTTGGTCTAGTATAGAGTCAGGTGAAGTGTGTTTCTTTACTATGTATTTTTGTAACTTACAATCCGACGGTCACGATATGTAGTGATCCGACGGTTCATTCTCTCCTCGGTATTACCGACACTTGATCCGTGGCTTAACACCCGATTGGTCCATGGTCTCTATTTAAAGAGTATGGAGGGTCATTTGTAGGTTAACTGTTCACGAGAGAAGCTTATGTAAAATTTCATTATTTTATTAATAAATTGCCTGAAGTGGCCGCGTTGGCTCAGGCCATCGGACTGTTCCCTCTTTGAGGGTTTTAACCACGTCAAATACTGGGCGTATTGATCTGTGATCTGTTGTGAAGCGTGGTCCTTGCGTTCTGTCTGAGGAACCTACCATTGTAAATTCCTACATGGTATCAGACTATTTGAGGGCCGCGTCCGTTGGTGATCCAAATCTGAAGCCGGTAGAACTGCATCCGACTGCCGTTTCCTAAATCTGCTGTTTCTGACTGCTTTCGGGCCAAGAGGATTGCTCTGTTGTTTTAGGAGCATCTGTTCCAGTGAGGAACCCCTTTCGTTTCACGCGAAAAGGTTTCTGGTAGCCCAAGCTACGCCATTTTTAAGATCTGGAGGTATACAGTGTTTTTTTGCAGTTTCTAGTTATTTTTCTCTCTGTTTATTATTTCGGTTATTTTAACTTCTTTTTATTACCGGATCTATACCTTTCATTTCTGCGTATGCTCTTTGCCCTGTGACTCTGTGTGATTTGGGCAAATCAGAAACAAAAAGGAAGGATTTTTCTTATGCGTATGCTCTTTTCCACTACGCCTTAATGTGATCTCGGAAAATCAGAAACATTGAGGAAAATATTTAGTTTCCGAGTAAAGCTAACTTTAAGCCGTAAGGTTTGTTTTTTTTTGTATGTCCGTGTTGGGTTTTGTGTTTTTGTTTTGTAGGGAGAAAAAGAGCTTTCTCAAGCAAGCATGCAATCCAAAGCTTCAGTGACAAAAAAAAACAAAGCCCCCCCCTCTTTCTCTCTCAAACTTTTTGTTTAGCTCACTTGGTTCAAAGCTAATTTATGAGAGTAGAGGTCTTGGGTTCAAATCTCCTTTTTGTTGGAAAATGGGCGTTTTTTTTCATTTCCGCACATTCCCGCACTTCATCGGCGCCTTCATCAACTTTTCTTCAAAAAGCCATAACTTCTTCATCCGGAAGCCGTTTTTAGAGCCGTTTTTTTTGAACCAGCCTAAATTTTCGAGATCTTTCCATTGGAACACTTAGTTTCAACATATATAGCTTCAGTTTCTGTTAAAATGGAAAGTCCATGCCAAGTTATTCTTGACAGCACCAACTACTTCCAATGGTGG
>APFE031489373.1:0-15958 GCA_000404065.3 Pinus taeda
AGTCATTCTAGTTTTAAATTTGATCAGTTACCTCAATTTTTGAGATGATAGAGGCTCTTAAAAACTTGAATATTGAAAAATGAGAAAAAAAATTGAATACAAAGTACCAATGTAAGAAGGTTTAATGATAGAAAATGTGAATGATAAGAATGTACTCAATTGCAAATAGCCTTCATTGTGATTATTCTCAAACTATTTTCTTTTATTATTCTTAGTGTCACACTAGTTAGTACAACATTCAAATCTTCAACTCGAGCTATTGTAGTCATACTTTGTCACAATGTCAATCATAAAACACCTCTTAACACAACCAATTTTAAACAAAAATAAATAAAACCAAAGACTATATAATATAGTATATATATAATTATAATATATATATAAAAAATAATAATATATATATATATAAAATATAATATTATATATATATATATATAAATATATATATATATACATCTTATGTCTAATGATACATCTTAATATTAACTCTAGTCTTAAATCATACTAACACAAATAACATATTTACCATCACAATTTAAGGATGTCTTTGCACAAAAATCAATGGAAATAAAAAATATATTTAGAAGTCACTTCCCACAATTATTTATGCTTTCCTCAACACTTTTGCAAGAATAAACCTATAAATGTGTAGGCTTAATCAATTAATTCATCCACTTGAAATCACTATTTTTTAGTTCCTTCCAAACAAATACTATAGGATTCAATTTGTTGATCACTATTAATTTACCATTTACTAATGTCGATTATAATTTTTTATGTAGTTTTTCACATAACATAATTTCTAACTTGAGTGGTAGGGACTAAGCTACCTGGAACACTGGTTTCAATTTATATGGTAAAATTAATCTTAATGTATAGATACTATTTATATGTATATTATGATTTTCTTTTATCTAAAAAATTGCTCATAGTTTTATTTTTAAAAAGAAAATAACAATATATAAAATTGAATTTTATTATTTCGACTGCTTTTAACTTTTTATAATTAATTGAGCTAACATGTAAATGTTAAATGATAAAATTTTATAAACATTTACATTTATACATCTCGACATGTACTTGGCTATAGAGCGCCTCAACATAGTTAATTTAAGTTTAAATTTAAATTTATTTTTAACATTTCTTTTATAAGTACATAATTGATGTTCTATAATGATATAATAAATATTTATATGTTGGTAATTTAGATATATAATGTCGGTACTGTTGAATCAACTCTTAGAGTATTTGTCTTAAATTCATAGATTTTCTACTTATCATATCACAATAAAGTGAAGTGATTAGAATCTTCATCACAAAAAGCTCAATCTATATTAGCTCAAATTGTTATAGTGTATCCATGTTAACCACAAGTTTGG
Source organism: Pinus taeda (assembly GCA_000404065.3). Classification (NCBI taxonomy): domain Eukaryota; kingdom Viridiplantae; phylum Streptophyta; class Pinopsida; order Pinales; family Pinaceae; genus Pinus; species Pinus taeda. The sequence goes on from APFE031489373.1 coordinate 1,380, forward strand.
AGGTTCCTTCTAATGTTAAATTAAATTTATGACCACAACATAATATGAATGTTATTAAGAAATATTTCACATAGTGTAACTACTCTTATTTGGTTTCCTATTTCCCTTCTCAAGCTAAAGTTGATAAGAGGGGACCCTTTTTCTTTTATTCCTTTTGTTTCTTTTGTCTTTTCACATTTCCTTTATTTCTAAGGTTCCACCAATTCAATTTTTCCTCTACAAATGTTCATTACTTTACCATTTATTTCAAAGAACATGTTCATAGATACACACTATCATAATCAAAATATCACCTTGTTTATTGTTGAGAAGGAACATGCATACGTGTCCATTTATGGTGACTATTGACTATTTCAAATAAATCATTAGGATATTTGGAAAAACTCAATTGGAGATATTTCTATAAATCTCTCACCATTCAAATGATCTTCCCATTACGATATTTTCAGATATGGCCATTGACAACTTTCTAAATTTCCACCTAACATATTGTTGTACCTTTTCGAAATAACCTTTTCTAATTTCCCTAGTAGGTCATTGGGTCAATTTGAAAAAAAATAATTTGAATACTCCTAATAGATCCATCAAGCCCACTTGAAAAATTATTATATAGTTATCCATCATAAACCATTGGGTCAATCCGAGAAATCCACATTTGAAACAAGAAATAATCCCACCAAGCTTGTTAGAAGGTTGTAATCAACCACTTTTAAGAGGAAAATATTTGAGCACATCTAATAAGTCATTGAGCCAAATCAATATAATGTATTTTGGTTACCTTCAATCTCCTAGCTTGAAAGGGGTACATTTGAACAATGCCAACTAGCGATCAAGTCAACTCAAAAGGAAAATATTGAAATATTCCCAACTAATTATAAAACTATTTAAAAGAAAAATATTTGAATGTCCCTAATGAACTTGTTAAAAATCTCAATAAGCAATCAACTGAAATCAAAAGAACAATATTCAAATGGCCATAACGAGTTATGAGAATAGTACAAAAGAAAAACATTTGAATGTCCCTAATAAGAAATGTGTGCAACTTGAAAGATTCACATTTAGATTCCTTCGATAACCTCTAGTGGGCCTCTTTCAAAGATGTTAGTTCTAAATTATGGCCATCAAGCCATTTCAAATTATCTCATTGAGAATTTTTCAAACATGTCCTTGATGTAGCAAAACAATTCATGGCTCCCTTTGGAAAACAGAAAATACCATCAAGGACTCAAACAAATATCCCAATAGGCCATTAAACCTCCTCCCAACAAAATTCTAGTCAAACCACCTCAAAGATAATATTATGGAGTATAATAAGAAAGGGACTTTCAAATCTTTCAAAGAAATACTTTTAATGAAACAATGATCAACTGTCATATTTTGAAGAAACCCTTCAATATAAACAACCAAAGTTCCATAAGAAACCACTATTCAAAATTAATATTTCAAATGCACAAAAACGATTGGACTTGACTCAATGCTAATCTTGCATGCTAAAAAAATGTATACACAAATAATTTGAAGTATATCTAGTTCATGCCATTCATCTCATATGCATCACATAAAACCAAAGACATACCATGAATTTAAATAGAGATACACTTAGGAAATACACATAATTTACAAGGAAATACATCCTATCAATGCGCCCATTATGCACATATAAAATTGAATGTAAAAAGTAAATCAAAAAAATAAATTTGAAATCACTCAAATTATGAAGGCATACAACCTAACAATGAAAAATTGAGACATGTACTAAATATTACATCCACAAAAACCGTTACCTAATTAATAAATATTCAATTATTAGCTTAATAAAAAAAAATAGGAATTTATAATAGCAATCACACACATTTCTTCTGGACGCACTAGTCTAAAGAATTTTCCTATTAGTAAACAATTTTCCAACCAAACATATAAAATTCTCCGTCAATGTAATGAATATTCTCCGTCAATGTAATGAATATGCTATCATGTCAAAAGGTAGAGTAAATTAGTCTAGGAAATTCAAGTTACTCATCCAAAGCAAGGGCTAACCAACCTGCCATAGGGCATTAAATGCCTTGGTAAATGCATGTTATATAGAAAAATAACACACAGCTCTCACTGACTACATAAATTAAAAATAAAAGCTGTGTGTTATTTTGTTATATAGCATGCATGTACTCGGGAATTTAATGCCCTATGACAGGCTAGTTAGCCCTTGCCCTCATTTAACCTAATTTATTTTATGTTTAACTAAACTATTTACCCCAAAGCTCTCCACATAACGACATAAGAAATCTAATCGTGGTACTCTCTTCATAAACCCAGACAATCATAACGAAGTTACCTCCCTTTTACGCTCAAAATTCTATCGAGAATCCTCTTACTTCTATCAATATTCTCAAGTTGTACCTCAACCCTTGAGATAGATAATAAGCAATAGTATACGTGAATAGTGGGTATAGCTTCTTATCAAACTTGGCCTCTATACCAATTTTCACCTTCTATCTCTCTTTGATTTTGTTGGCTATTCTTTATATTCATTGCGCAACTTTCCTCACTCATTATACGTTGCACTGAAGTTAGTAAAGGGGTCATTGGGGGGTGACAACCCCCCTATTCATAAGAATCGCAGGGTATGAAAATTCCACCCTATTCTAGGGATTCGTAAGGGGATTGGAATCCTCCTTTATGGAAGATTAGGGTTAGTGTCCCATCCAAACTATATTTGTTGTTTTTTTTACATCTGTTTTTTATGGTTTTCATGATACGATTTTTGTTAAAATTACTTTTGCAGCACTGGAAATTTTTCCCATTGTTTTGTAGTATTGGGTAAGGAAATATGGTTGTATTATAATTCAAGTAAATGGATTGATGTTTTATGGATGGAAGGATATATATAAATATATATTAGAAAATCTTTATTTTTTTCCAGATTGGGCTTCTAGGATAAAATCTATGTTCATGTGTCCATTTTCCATTACATTTTCCTATTTACTAAGAATCCTTCTATCATTTTAATTTTTTAGGGTTAAAACTTGCATTTGGTATTAGAAATTTTTTGTCTTCAACAAGATGCGTTTGTGGCTAAAGGGTTAGGCTCAAGTCTATGGTAGACCCTATTACATTGGGAGATTTGCAGAAGTGATTTTTCTGGTGAGTGAAAATGGTGAGAAATGGAAAGATAGAGATTGAGAAGTTAAAAATGTGCATATTTTTTATTATGAAAACTCAAAATGGAATGTTAGTTGGATATAAATTAGTGGATTTCTATCAGTGTAGGTTTCACATGGACGAGGTTTTCAATAGAAGACTGAACCAAGTTGGATTGAAAGGAAAAGAGCATAATAAGGTTATGTATCTCAAATTAAATATTACTAAATTCTTTAGGGGAATATACAACAAAGGATTAGTGGAACAATTCATGGGTTTAAAATCATTCTACATCACTGGTCAACAAATTGTTCATATGGGAAATGTTGCTTAGCCTAAGGATGAAGGATGGATACTAGATGATAAAGCATTTAAATGAAACCAATAATGTGGTAAGTTTGTTATTATATGTTGATATTAATACTTTGGATAAGGATGAGTGCATCATATTTATTTTTCTCTCTACTAGACTCGTGGAATAGTTTATTTGTTTCCATAGGTAGTATTGTAACTACTTTAAGTTCCAATGAAACAGTCTCATCCATTTACCAAAAGAGATGAGATATGAAAACAAGGAAAGCCAAAATGGAGATTCCTTTTCTCTAAGAGGATGTTCCTAGAGTAGAAATATAAGTAAATCCTTTAGTGTGGTATCTAAATCTAGAGGAATATCTAAATACCCAAGAAATTTTGTGAAGGTATGTTTCATATGTGGAAAAGAATTGAATTATAAGAATGATTATAGATCCGAAATTATTGATCAAAGGAAGGGATTTGTTGACGGTGTTGGATCTGCCAAGCATCAGGGGATCTCCCCGGTATGAAGTCCAAACTAGACCTCACATTGTTTGGTGTAGGAGTCCCATCCGATACGATGACCCAATTTCCATTATCTTAAATGTTTGCCTTAGCTCTTGCCTATCAACACAAGAGAGTGGTTTACCTTGTCTTTGAACAATGAGGTTCATGTGCCTAGTGAGTGGTAGTGTTACTTCTGTCAAGGTTCTTTAACCGTAGAGAGAGAGGGTGGGAGTGAGTCTCAAGTCAGATGGGAGGAAGCCCCAACTCTGTTAGAAACACACAACACAACAGGATGTGTGCAGCTTCTGAAGGAGGAATCCACATGGATGTGGCAGACACAACACACAAGGGAAGATAGCATGTGAAACACTCAGTGGGTCAATCTGCACAAGTGCGACGGTCGTTATAGCAAGTTTACGTGAAAGGTTATGTCTGATGTCCGGGGAGGTAACCAACATGGAAAGGATAGCATTAACAACTTTTACAACACATTTTCATTAATATATGTATTAAAATAGTTGAATGAATTCAAGTGTTAAACATAGGTTAAAACAACATGTATTACAAATGTTCAAGATTAATCTTACAAATAAATACAACACATGTGTGAAAACGTGATGGCCTATTAACAGGCTTCCAAATTAAGTGAAAGTTCCAACACACATCGATACACCATACATCACTAACCCCGTGGACGGGGCATTGGAGCCATTACTCACTCCTCAAAGAAAATATGACAGACTCTGAAGGCTATGTGGGAGGAGCCAAGCTGAAAAAGTCCATTGCATGTACAAATGAGGGTTATTTATAGCTAAGGGAAAAACTAGCCCTTGTGACTATTTGAGTTACCACATGATTGTTTTACTTTCATGAATCTTCATATTACAAGTGGGTCTCTTCGACTTCCACATTACATTACATTGATTTACACAGTATGGCCCACAATAGTGATGTGGCCTCACATGACTGATGACACGACTCAACATGACAGTGCTAGTATGTTCATGCTGCTAGTTGTGTGCATGTCGAGTTGCAGTGCTACTGAGTGATCGATTTCCCCTTGGTATATCACAGCTTCACCTCCACATGGCAATATGTGTGGAGTATTCGATGGTCATTAGGTTCACTTTGTTATCACAAAATCTGATCCTGATAGGCTGTTGACCAAGTAGACTCTGAGTAACTCTTTGAAACCAATATTTTAGTTCAGGCTTAGCCTCCTCAACCTAAGAGGGCTCTCTCAATAGGTTTAAGATTTTTGATTAATGATTAGATGGCTAACTCTAGGAACAAAATGGACAAATGTATAACTGGTTGACTGGTTGAATCAAATATTACTAAACATCTATTAGGATATGGAGTCAAGATAGTCTTCAACAAAACAACATGATCAACAAAACATGGAAGTCAAGGAACTTAGAGTTTAGGTTTATAAAAAAAAAGTAAGACAATGAATCAACACAGTTTACAAGCATGTGAAGGAAGTTAGAGCATTTTCCAATGAATTCGAAGTATCACAAGCTCATACCACTGCAAATAAGTAATTGAACAAGGCCATAAGAACATCAAACACATAAACTCCTTGTGAATCTTGAGTAGTCAAACTGATCTCCGTACTATGTTTGAAAAAACACAATTTCTTACAATAACACAACTTTCTTTTGCTAACAAAATTACCGATCCTGAGAGATTCGATTCTCAAGCTTTATATAGAGTTTTACAACCTTTGATACTATAATCCATCTTTAGAGGAATTTTAATTCCTAACTTAGACACCTATCTTTTCATAAAACAAACTACTTAATTACAACTTGACAGCTAGCTGTCTTTAAGAGTCCTAATACAAATAGGAGTGAAAATCCTAAAACATGCTTTTAACAACCTTATCTATGACTTCAATACATTCTTTGATTAGCTACCCACCCATGTCTTCGAGCTTGATGATGTCCTAGTGCGGTTACAAAACCTACTGAGTCATGACCTAACTGTCCTGATAACCAGGAGACAAAGTTTCTCCTTTTAAGGCCCTTAATCCCTTTTGCTTATCTTCGAGTAGTTTTGCTAGTATACATGTTGCATGCACTAATAACCCATTAAATTTTCAATTTCCACTTGTGCAAAGAAAAGGAAACTCGAAAATATGGAGGAAACACCAAACATGACTATGCTACGAAAATACTTTGTTTTCGTAGCACAACTTTTATATCATTTATGAAATACTTCCTGGGACTTTGCTTTCTACACCACTGTCATCTGAGACTTCATACATGATCCCCTGTCTACTAGAAACTTTAGAATTTGGAACTAATCAAACCTTACCTCTGGAGAGAATCCATAAGTGCTAAATGATCATCTTCAGCAGTTTCGTAGCGCACTACGAAATTGTTGTGTATGCTCTTTTTCAACACGACCTTCAAAAATCTGTAGTTTGGGAGTTTTTCAAAATTCCATGAAGACTCATATGATCAACAAAAAATCAAAATCACGTACCCTTATAGATGTTCTTCTTCACAATTTTTCTTCCTTTTATATGCCAGAACTCTTTTTATGTGCCAAAACTGTTTTAATATATCTCCTTCACTACCCCTTTTGAACAACCTGTTTCACTATTATTGTAGACCCTTTTCCAGATTTGGTTAGTTGTATTTCTAGGTCAATTTGCCTCTTTAATCTCCTGTTTGTATCTCTCAGCTCATTAATATTCCTTACAAAACATGCTTCTTTGATTGCAGGAACAGTCCAGGTAAATTATTGAGTTTCATTGTTTACTAATTCTAGTTTAGACACCTTTTTAGCTTCCCATGGAGCCTTCATCCTTTTAAAATTTGTCCTTTCAGCAGCATGCTCTCTTTCTCTCACTCTTAGTCTAGAAATTTCATTGTTGGTAGCTTTTAACATTTCTTCCATAACCTCATAACTGGCTTTTTCTATCTAAGTGGCAGGAGCTATGCTTTTGTCACCTTCAGGTCTAGGAGATGGAATGTCAATCAACTCTTCTTGAATAAAAGATGTTTCTTATGTTCTTCCCATCTCAATATTGGACTCTTGCATCTTCTTGAATTGCTTGGTTAAGGATTTTCTGGGTTTGAAAACAAATGTTGTGATATCATCCTCAAATTCTAATTTCTTGGAGGGTTTCATTTTCTTTGACTTTCCTTGATCATATTTTATCACATCTGCCTGCACCAAATGGGATTCTGCAATGTCAATGGCTTTTAAAATATCATTTAAATCACCCTTCAAGCTGGAACCTTCTCCCGAGATCACTGTTTTAACTTTCTCCTTGGGAATTTGACTTCTAGTCAATCTCTTTTGAACTGGTTTGTTGGTTGATTGTTCTTGTGTCATTCCCTTCACCTTAGGCATATTTTTCTTTGTAGAAGTTTCAAGGATGACTACTTGTACTTTGCTTGCTTGTTCTTTCACGTGCTTCCTAGGTTTCAACCTAACATACCTTTTTTCCCTGGAGATTACAAACTTGTCGGTTTCCACTGATGGAGTTCCTTTAACCCTAGGGCTAATGTGTACACCTTGTTTTTCTACTCCAAAGTCACATAAAAATAAAAACAAAGACCATTCTTTTTTGATCCTCTTGAGTTCATATAGAACTATCAGTTTAATTAGACCATGATGATACAGGGAAGTTTCACATCCTTGTGTATAACTAGTTGACTGGTTGAATCAAAGATTAGCGAACATCTAATTATTAATCAAAATATTAAAGCTATTGAGAGAGCCCTCTCAGGTTGAGGGGGCTAAGCCTCAACAAAAAGATTGATTTGAAAGAGTTATTAAGATACTGCTTGATCAGAAGCCTATCAAGGTCAGATTTTGTGATAACACACTTGATGTTAAATGTGCACGTGGCTCCTTATTTGTGCTTTGGCATGCTTGACATGTTCGTCCATTCATGAAAATATATCCTCGCATGTTCGTTTTTTCGTGAACACATCCTTGCATTTTCATTTGTCTGTCCATCCGCAGATGCATCATCACATGGTTTTTTATTCATGAACACGTATCCTCGCATGCATAATTTGTTTGTTCATTTGTCCATTTGTGAACACATCTCCTTGCATGGATTGCTCGTTTGTCTGTTCATGAACATGTCCTTTTCCACGTACTCTCCTTGTTCATCCCATTTGTCATCATGCCATGTCTATTCATGTACCTGTGTTTTTAATCACTCATGAAGAGACGCCATCAAATCCATAAACCTCCTAGTTTACCATGATGCATGATCATTTTCTTTCGGATGCAGGTGACTCGGAGAGAGGACAAGGCTACAAAACTGTGTGAGGAAAGTTTCAAGCTGGGATATGAGCTCCATGCATTGCTGGTGAAAATTGCATAGAAGTCATGGGGAGGCGAGGACGAGCAATCTGGATCGATAACGACTGTCGGCAAGATCTAGCTCAACTAGAGGAAAAACATTCACAATTTCTAGAGGGAAGTAGTGCGGGCTACAGGAAGGCTTTGTAGACAAAATCTACACAGTTTCTAGGGGTAGCTGGAAAAGGGTTGTGAAAGCTTGGTAGCAAAAACTCCATAGTTACTAGAGGGAGTTGGAGGTGGGTTGTTGGGAGCTTTTGGAGATAACAATACGCAGTTGTTGGGAGCCTGACCTACTGACCACCCGTGCACATTTTCTGAGCTGAGTGGGTTGTTGGTTTGCAGAGGGCTTTCTCATGAAATCTACGTAGTTTATTGGGTGAGTGGCTAGTCAACTGACTGGGTAACTAGCTGGGAAAAATGTGTAATCTTTTGAGGGAGATAGGGATGGGCACCAGGTGCCAGTCCGACCCGTCTGCATAGTTTTCTCAGTGAGTGAAGCAAGCAAGGTCTACAACATCTGCAAATTTTTTTAGGGCAGTGAGTCCTGAGCAGACTTCCCGATCAAAATTTCTCATTGACAAGAATGAGGGTTGATTGATCACCTTATGGGAAGTGTAACTTGAAATGGCTTGTTGGATTTTTCTACATTGTTCTAGGTGACAGTCGATTGAGTCAACGTCAGAGTGGAGGTCCAACTATTAGAGGGTAATTTGGTCATTATAACTTCAACAAAATTACTAAGTGTGCGAGCGCGTTAATTTGTGCATACACGACCTTGTGAAGACACACTCACATGAATTGACGACAAGACGCCTCAAACCATCAAGACAACATATGCTCAATGTGACTAACCAACAGTGTGAGTGACATGCATGACGTTTGTGATAGATCATTGAACGACGATGATGACACTTGCATGATAGTGCATACAACATTATGTGTGAGTGTGATAGATGTGTATATGGTGAACACATCTCAAACACAACCTTCACCATCACTAGAATGAGGTCGCAAGCATGACATAGCAATCAACATGCAAAAGACCACAGTTGGTCGAACAAGTGAAAAAGAAGGATGACGTGTAGAAGCAACACATAAAGTGACTTTTCATGTTTGTGCACATGCATGTTACTTAGGATAGGATGATATGAAAATGACAAGCAGTACTGCAAAGTCAACTAAGAGGTGTACTTAGAAAGATGTTTCGTACTTACCAAACTTACCCTCAAAATGATCATGCATTCAACGGATTTTGCATGCAATCCTGATCTTTTACATTACTTGGTTCCTTGTTCCTTCTCCTCAATTCCTTAGAAGCAAGTATAGCATGTCACCTTTTCTTGTAGTCACTGAGACGTAGATATGCAATTTCAGCGGACACTGACTGCTACCAGAATGAGGCCCTAGGAGGCCTGTCTATGAAATTTCTACATGTAAGACCAACAAGAAAAATTGGAAAACACTGCACAACTTTAAAGCTCAAAGCAGTGTTATAGGACAGGGGTCTAGGGAGGACACCTCTGTGCAAACTTTGTGTGCAGTGCAGATGGACTGCTCTATGCATTTATGGACAGCAGTGCTGGTTAGGGCCTTTGTGAACTATGGGGCTTCATTATGTAGGGAGGTTGGTGTCTCTGCGCATTGCGTGGTTTCAACAAACAAGGGAGGTTGGTGTCTCTATGCACTATGGGGTTTTAGCAGTTACAGGAGGAAGGTTGATGGTTGCAGAAACAAAGCATATATTTACGAGAAGCTAGATGAGGCTAGGTTGCTTAAGAAAATGGCTAAGTGTGATATCAGTGAAACATATGCAAACATTGATAGGACTCGAATGTGATTTCACACAGACACTTACTGATAGAATGTAGACCATCTAGAGTACATAACACATACCTTTCTTGATGCGAAAACCTTCATGAAGTGAGTGTGTGATGTGAGTGTGAAACATATCTATGTGATGACAACCACTCATACACACACAATTCCCTTGACGCGAGATAACATCCCCTTTGCATGACAAACAAAAACCATTGTGCCAAAAATGACACATGTTGCATGAATATGAGAACACAAACAACTCTTAAGACCAAGGAGGGGAGCTTGAAATCATCAACTTAACAATCAAGCAACCAAGGATAAGTGATCATAGGATCTGAGGTAGGCTTTGAAGATTGCATGTGAGCCAAAATTTTGGAGGGTGTTGTAGTCACTACAACACTTTGTGAGGCACTAGTAGAATTCCATCTCTCTCTATGGACCTTGTTTCATGAAAAACGTGTCTAACCCTTTTGAAATTATTGTTCGGTTCTTTGATCATCGTAGTTCCCACATGAGCTTGGTTGAAAGATGTAGTCCCTGCCATTCTCTTGATCGGTCATCACACATTCCAAGCCAATTAAATCCAATTGTTTTGATTAGGAATGAGGGTTATATTGGTGCACAAGTAATATAACAATCAATGTTTAAGTTTCATCACTCGTGTTGTAGAATTCTAGTTAAATTAAACACAAGTAATTTTTTGATATTCAAGAGAGGAGAGAGAATTTGATCCATAAAATAAATGTATTAAATTAATGAAAAACATTAATACAAGAGCAACCAAACCTCTAATCCCAAAGGGAGGTGGTTATATAGAAATTGCCGAATCTAGTTTTTTACTAGGAAAAAACTAGAAAAGGCTAAGAAAAGCTAAAGGGATGCCTAAAATAGTAACACTGACTCAATATAACCTATGCGAACTTTTAGCCATGAGGAATGCATGAGGAGGGGCACATTTACCAAGGAAGGCAACTTTAAAACATGCTAAAATGGTCTGGGGGACCAAATCCGTTGATTTAAGGGGGAATCTTCATGTGGGGCACCAATCCTCAAATAACTCAAGTGGATGAGGTGTGGTTAGGTGTGAACATGCACTTAGATTTTTAAAAGGTTTAGGAAAGTGGTTGGACCAATATTTCCATAATATTAAGCCTTTAGAGGCAATAAACAAGGGAAAGTTGGTCCACCGAGCTAGTTTACCAAAAACCAAGTGTGAACATGATTTTTAGTGCATGTGTCTAAGTCAAGGATACTTAGGCTAAAAAATAAATGTAGATGTTAGGATTATATTCCAACACCCCCCTCATCCTAACTCACTTATCTAAACTAAGTCCTGACCAAGATGCCATCTTAGGTACTCAGGTACAATAAATAAAAGATCCTCATCAAATGAAAAAAGAGGGAAAACCTCATGGGAACCACCGCCCCTCCCGCCCCCTCCCCCCCTAAAAAAAAAAAGAAAAAAAAAGGGATAAGTGGCTAGAAGGGCCTACTCATCTGTCTCCACCACTCCAAGCATAACTCTTAGTTCTAAAAATTTCCTTTTAGTGAAAGACTTGGTGAAGATGTCTACAACCTGCTGCTCAGTGGGGCAATACTGCAGTGACATGACTCGGTCACAGATTAACTCGCAACTATAATGCATGTGAATCTCAATGTGCTTGGTGCTTTGCCTTTGAACTAGATCAATTGATATCTGAATGGACCCCTGATTGTCACAAAATATGATAGTCATAAGTGGATACTGAATACCAAACTTGGAGAGAAGTCTCTGCAACCAAACAACCTATGTAGCTACATTCACTGCATCTCTATACTCTGCCTCGGTTGTACATAAAGTAATCGTGGATTGCTTCTTGCTAGACCAGAAAAAAGCCCCTAAACCAAAGCTGAAAACATAACCAAAGGTGGACTTGGGTTCTGTACCATCACCAACCCAATCTGAATCTGTGTACCCAATCAGTGAAAGTGGGTACTCTGCAGCATAAAAGATACCAAAACTGGAAGTACCTTTCACATATCTAAGGATTCCCTTTGTAGCTTTCTAGTGAAGCTCATGTGGCTCCAGCATATATCTAAAACAAACTCCTACTACAAAATATATATCAGGTCGAGTGTGAGTAAGATACAACAAACTCCCAACCAATAGTTGATATAGTGTACTGTCCACCAAAGGTGTAGTACCCGCTTCCTCAAATCTAATCCCTGAAAGAAAGGGAGATGTTGTTGGCTTGCATTTTGTCATTTGAAAGTGGATAAGTAGATATGATGCATACTTAGACTATGCCATCTTGATCTCTAAAGTAGATTGAGAAACTTCAAGACTAAGAAAGTAGTGCAACATTCCCAAATATATCATGTAAAATCGATCATGCAATGCTTATTTTGCCGAATCAATAGCTGAGGTAAGGTTCCATGTCATCAGTAAATCATCTACATAAAGTGCTATCAGTAAAAGGGAAGAGTTATAAATGAGGGAAAGAGTTATAAATGTATCCTTGTGGCTGCTCCATATATATATATATCCTCCTTGATATATCCATCAAGAAATGCACCCTTCACATCCATGTGATGAACTTCCCATCTGCGAGAAGCAGCAATGGCTAAAAATAGTCGAATGGAGTCCATTTTTGCAACAGGTACAAATGTCTCTGTGTATTCTATGCCATGTACCTGTGAGTATCCTTTTGTAGAAATTCAAGCTTTGTACTTGCTGATCTCACCATCTGCAGCAATATTTATTCAATAGATCCATCAACATCAAACAATATTTCTTCCTTTTGGAAGTGGAACCAAGTCCTATGTGTTGTTTTCCTTGAGAGTAGAGTACTCTTCATCCATGGTAGCCTCCCAAAGCGGGTTTCCAGCAGCCTCAGAGTGTGACTATGGATCTAAATCAAGTGCCATATAGAAATATATGGGAAGCAATGGTTCAGTGGCAGCCATGGCTTGAGGAGCCCCAAAAAAATTTGATCTAATCCTTCTCGCATCCTCAGGATCACCGACTAGTTCACCTGCATCTTGTAGGGTTTTCTCTGACCAAGTTGGCAGCTGAGTTGGAGCAGCCATGACCTACTCCTCATCCTCTTAATCATAACCAAGAGGCTTCTATAATGGATTCTCTAAAGTTCTCGAAGATGTTTTGGACTCCTCCTCATCAGTCGCAATAGGTAGTTCCTCGGTAGGATCTGCTGAAATATCATGTAGTGTGATTCTTCTTCAAACTTCACACTTCGAGCTACAAGGAACTTTTCGGTGTGAGAGTCCAACAATATATATCCTTTGAAATTGTTAGGATATCCAAGAAAGATGCATTCAACACTTTGAGGCTCCAAATCCTTCCTCTTTTCTGTTGGAATGTGAGCCCATGCTTGCGAACCAAAAATGCGAAAGTGTGACACTTTCAATTTCTTACTGGTCCAACATTCAAATGGAGTGGTGCCTTTGAATGCTTTGTGAGGAATGTAGTTTCGAATGTATGTTGCACAATTAATAGCTTCAGCCCATATCTTAGGAGCTAATTATTTGGACTGTAGCATACAATTGGCCATCTCTTTTAACGAACGGTTTTTCCTCTCCGCGACACCATGCTGCTGTGGTGTATATGGAATTGTGTGTTGTAGGTGTATACCTGCATCAATACAAAGTTGGTGCACATATTTGTTGACTTACCCCCCCCATTATTAGTACAGAGTATCTTAATCTTACACCCAGGCTCGTGCTCAGCAAGTGCTTTAAATTCTATAAGGCATTCAAATACTTCTGATTTTAATTGCAGAAAAATACCCAAGTGAAGCGAGAGAACTCATATATGAAGGTGAGTACATATCGATCCTTATTGATTAAGGTTGTGGGAATCGGCCTGTGATGTCATTATGAATCAGCCCAAGAGGTGAAGAAGCTCTTTGTGCCTTCCTTTTGTCAAAATTTTTCTCCGGATTCTTTCCAAGAATGCATCCTTGACATACACCGCTTGCGAATTTAATAGCAGGCAATCCTTCTACCATGTTTTCATTGCTGAGTTGATGCAAGTACTTATAATTTAGATGGCCAAATATTTCATGCCATAACATGATGATATCATTATATTGTGACAGAAATATAGTGCTAATAGATTTAGGAACAAAGTGGGAGAAGAAATACAAACGAGAACTGTGATCTGCAATTCCATGTGCACGCTGTGAGCCCATGGAAATGTCAGTAATCACTGCGGAGTCTAGAGTGAACTCCACCTTCCTTCCAAAGTTGGAATGAGTGATCTGATATATCAAGAGAAGATTCACTGACAGAGAGGGAACATGAAGCACATTTTTGAAGAAACCCCCTTCAAGTTCTACAATTCCTTCTCCACACACCTTTGAAGGTGTGGCATCTCCCAAGTAAATTGGGGATTTGGTGCTTTCTTCGATGGAGGAAAATTCATGTTTTGATGTAGCCATATGGTTCTATGCACCTGTATCAAGGATCCAAGCTAATGGAGTGGATGT